>CAUYQV010171022.1:0-82702 GCA_963574575.1 Galagoides demidoff | reverse complement strand
GCTACTTGTTTGTTCCAGACAGTTTGGCTCCTTCTGAGCTAATTGTCTTTGCCTAGAAGCAAGGGAGGGAGCCAGTCTCCTTCTGATACCTTGCCCAGGAGGGAAGTAGGGAGTTTACATTAGCCTTTTCATTTCCAAATGAAGTTATATTAACCTCTTCATTCCCAAATGGAGTTACATTAACCTTTTCAGCAGCCTAAAACCGTATATTCCCTTCCCATTCTCCTGCTGTTCCCTAGCTTGTCATGCATTCTTTCCAAAAATCAGGACTTTTTTAAAACACCACGGGACACAGGACAAATTGTTCAAAAGTGGGACGTCTGTCTGGTCACCTTAATCTAAAAGGAATGTTGCCATTGATTATCAAAAGGGATTTGCATTACCGGCCCAACTATTCTAATATGGTTTGGGAATTATTTTTCCTAGACTTTTGTCTCTGTTTCAGTCTGGATTCTGTATCTTAGCTTGAATTTATCCCCTAAAATAGTAATTCCACAAGTAGCATAGCATCAATTATCAATGGTTATAGAATTATTTTTCTGGCTTTTAGGTAGTGATACTTGATGAGCCATCATCTTTCATGGACCCAGTCTCAAGAAGGGTCACCTGGGACCTCCTTCAGCGGTATAAACAAAATCGTACCATCTTGATGACCACCCACTCCATGGATGACGCTGACATCTTGGGTGACCGCATTGCCATCATGGTCAAGGGAAACATGCAGTGCTGTGGCTCTTCAGTCTTCCTGAAACAAATATTCGGTCTCTTTCCCTTTGATCATTCTTAGGATATTGATACTTTAATGATATTCTTCTAACATGATTTTCATCGTATATCATCTATATACCCAAAACCTCAGTCTCCCCCATCCCCCTTGCTGTTAGTTAGGTCTTAACACTATAGTAATTCATTTTTAAGACCTTTTGCAATGTTGCTATTCCCAGTATATGCTTATCACTTGTTCTCCAGCACATACCTTCAGACTCAGGAAATACTTTTATTGACCTACAAAGTCCACATTTATTTGTCCCATTGTGTACCTACTAACAGTTTTCTTTGTCCCTGAAATGCAGTTGTGCCTCCAAATAGATTTATTTGATTGAGTACTTTATTGATTGATGAGGAGAGAAGCAAGATATCTCTGATCCCAATTTGTCCTTTGTCAAACCAGTGTGATGAGGTAACTCTGAAATGTGATAATTGACAGTAAGGATGCAGAGCAGAATAAGGGAATTATATACATGGAATAAAACAGTCCTTGACTTGGATAAGTATATAGCTTAGATAGAATATAAAAATGGTATATTAAATAGTGAATTATTAAGGGCTAACATATAATAATAGTAATAGGATTTCAAAATTAGAAGATATAAATTTGAGTGGTGGTAATGAAAGATGAATTGCTTTAGTCATTAACTTATTCCATATTTGAGTTTTGTTTGGTTTGTTTTTTTCTGAGACGGAGTCTTACTTTGTCACCCTAGGTAGAGTGCCATAGAATCATAGCTCACAGCAACCTCAAACTCTTGGGCTTAAGTGATTCTTTTGCTTCAGTCCCCAAGTAGCTGGGACTACAGGCACTGGCCACAATGCCTGACTTTTTTTTTGTTGTAGTTGTCATTGTTGTTTAGCAGGCCCAGGCTGGGTTTGAACCCGCCAGCCCCAGTGTATGTGGCCAGCGCCCTAACCACTGAGCTATGGACACCAAGCCCATATTTGAGTTTATTGAACTCTCAACTGATTATCTCCTCTGTACTATTCACTTTGTGTATCTCACATAAAATTCAAAACGACTTCATTTTATAGAATACAAAGCTGGGAATCAGATACACCAAAAACTTGTCTGAAGTCATATTTAAACACCCATTTGGTTGTTTATGATCATCAATTTGAGTTTCTACAGTTGTCTTTTAGGGGTTCTATATCCAAAATTGGGTTTATGCTATCTGAATTGAATTGGGGCTATATCCAAAATTGGGTTTATGCTATCTGAATTGAATTGGAGCTATATCCAAAATTGGGCTTATGCTATCTGAATTAGGAGCCATATGATTTAAATAGCTGTACTTTCAAGGAATCATTTATAATAATTTTAAATAGCATATAGTAATTTCATTAATTCTTGGTAAAATAGTCCAGGATATTTAACCAGATATTTTGAAAGGTAGAATACTTCGGGTCATTCAAACAGATGCTTAATTTTAAGTATGTTTAAACTGCATTTCTTATATTTTAGCCAAAAACCTCAGATTTATGTTTACTTCTTTGATAGCATAGAAAATTTCATTTTGGTATCCCTATTCACCTCTTCACTAACTACCTTGTGTCTCTGCAAAGGGAGGCATTTTCTAATGATCAGAGTCTTGAAAGGGTAAGACAATTGGGAAATTTATTGTGTCATGATTCCAGAGAAATGAAAAACAATTTACACATCAATTTGTAAGTAAACCAAAAGCAGTTTTGGTTCCCCATAACTAGTAAATAATGGATAGATCACTTTATTCTCTAAAGTCAGGTACCTCATTTGTAAAGTGGAATAATAGGATAAGTAATAATAGTAACAGTAATAATAAGCCAGGTAAATAAACCAGCAAACACAGACCTATACTTAAGACCTATTGTCACAACTGCATAAACAATCACATGAGACACAAATTGACAGTACACGCTGCAAGAAGTGAGGCTAACCATAGGTGCAAACAGCACTGAGCACTTCTCACAGAGTCATTTTATTGAGAAGATACATGATAGGCAGAAAGATTACTAAGCAAAGACATGCAGGGGCTGCATGCTCAGGGAAGTGATCTCATAGGTGCCAACAGAGTATGTACTCAAGGAAATGGTCTTCAAGGGTGGTAAGGAAATGATCTTCAAAATACTAAATGCAATTTTCCTCCACTAATTATTTAAGGAACTGTCATAAAATGCTTGATGTTTAACAATAGCCTTATTACTACAGGACTGAACTTTGCTCCTCCAGGATTACTGAGTTACTTGGCGGCTTGCCTTCCAAGTCACAAGAGATTTCCAGGCTTGCCAGGAGAATGTCTTGTTCTCAGTAATTCCTCGGATGAGTTATGATATTTGGTGACTATTGTAGTAAGTATGATGTTTAATCCTCTATAACCTATTTTTCACTTTTTTAAGTATTAATAAGAAACATAAGTGCAAATACGATGACTGTTTGGAGTGCGCATATATATATATATATTCTTTTTTCTTGAGACAGAGTCTCACTATGTCACCCTCAATAGAGTGCTGTGGCATCATCACAGCTCACAGCAACCTCAAACTCTTGGGCTTAAGTGATTCTCTTGCTTGAGCCTCCCAAATAGCTGGGATTACAGGCCACAACACTTGCCAGCTATTTTTTTGTTGCAGTTGTCATTGCTGTTTAGCAGGCCCAGGCTGGGTTTGAACCCACCAACCTCAGTGTATGTGGCCAGTGCCCTAACCACTGAGCTATGGGCACAGAGCCTGGAGTGCATATAGTTAGAAACAGTGTTTCCTTCCAATGCTAAAAAGAATTTCTGTATACATCCAAAGCCCTAATTAAGTATAATGATTCTATGACTTCTTTAAGATCTTTAATTAAAAATCATCTCATTTAGGCTTTCTCAGGATCTCAGGATCTCTATCTAAAATTTAACAACCTTTCTTGTCTCCCTTCTCTGCTTTATTTTTTCGAACACACTGTTTTAATTTATTCTTCTTGATTATTATCTGTCTCCTTTGACTAGAAAGTAAGCTGTCATGGGTGGCACCTGTGGCTCAGTGAGTAGGGCACTGGTTCCATATACCAAGGGTGGTGGGTTTGAACCCAGCCCTAGCCAAACTGCAACCAAAAAAAAAAAAAGCTGAGCACCTGTAGTTCCAGCTACTCCAGAGGCTGAGGCAAGAGAATTGCCTAAGCCTAAGGCCTAAGAGCTGGAGGTTGCTGTGAGCTATGATGCCACAGCAGTCTTCCCAGGGTGATGTAGTGAGACTCTGTCTCAAAAAAAAAGAAAAATAATTCCTATATATAGGATTATAGTTATGCCAGAAATAAGAATGTATTATTGTAGCTAAAAGATTAAAATTTTGGGTATCATCAGAGTTTAATAAAAACAAAATAGAAAACTTTAAAATTCCTATTAAGAAAAGAAAGAAAGTGAGCTATCCTGAGGTTGTATATTTTCATCTGCTTTGTTCAGAATATCTTCACAACATATATTAGTGCCTAATGCATGGTGGAAACCAGTAATAATAGCTAAATGAATATGTATCAAGATTTCTGGCCAGGCATGGTGGCTTACTCTTGTAATCCTAGCTCTATGGGAGGCTGGGACAAGAAGATCACTTGAGCCCAGGAGTTTTGAGCCAGCCTGAGCCTCATCTCTACTAAAATTAGAAAAATTAGCTGGGCATCATGGCAAGTACCTGTACTCCCAACTACTCAAGGGGCTGATGCAGGAGGATCAATTTAGCCCAGGAGTTTGGCCTTGCAGTGAGCTATGATGATGCCACGACATCTGAGTAACAGAGTAAGACCTGTCTCAAAAAAAAAAAGAAAGAAAGAAAAGAAATTCTATTTCAAATATAAGTAACCAGATACAGGGGCTTGTTGTCATCATGTATCTGCTTGTATTATGTATTATGCTTGTTGTCATCATGTATCTGCTGTATCTGGTTACTAAATCATTACTGTTCATTAAGAAAATTACTGAAATTATAGAGGAAGTTTTTATATATTCGATGACTTGGTTCTTGGATCATCTTTGAAGCTTTAGGTGTCTCTTAGGAGTCTCTTCGGTATCATAATCAAATGTTTTATTGCATACCCCATCTTCTTCCTTGTGGACCTAAGTAACCTGAACCACAGAGAGCCACATTGATCATACAAGCATATTATGAATACAAACTTCTTTATTTGATCATCTAAATGGTTTCTCTTAGGTGCTGGATATCACATAGTCATGGAAAGGGAACCAAATTGTGATGTTGAAAAAATCTCTGCAATAATTCATTCTCATGTTCCAGATGCCACCCTGGAGAAGGATATTAAAACTAAATTATCATTTATCTTACCCAAAGAGTATACACAAAGGTATGAATTCAAGAGCTCTAGATGGATGATTTGGGGGTGAACAGAAATCATTTTTAGCCTCCTAATTTGGCAAGCTTAGTGAAAAGTGTTTTTCTAACAAACCACATCTCCAGTTAGAGTTATCATTTGCCAACTAGAATTGGGAAGCTCATACCTAAAGATTTCTGTTACTGAGCAGAGAATTGCCTTATTATTTAAGTTCATTCAAGGCTCATTTAATGTTTTTCTTTTTGTTTATTTGTTTGTCTTTGAGGGAGGAGATTTTAAACTTGGTGGCTATAGCTTCCTCGTGTTAATAAGGGATACTTATTAAGATTCTCATAGTATACAAATTTTCTGCATATTGGGTAGGATTCAGAGAAATATTAAGATGATGAAAGTAACAGCTTGGATGACAGCTCTTGGAGCAGAAGTGACAAGGACACAGAGAAAACTGGGAGTTTGGACTTGGCAATTAGCCAAATTAGTGATGGAGGGGAGAAACAGATAATTCTATCAGGGATTCTTTAGGGAGTGCATCATTTTGTCTTTTTGCCTGAAGTTATTACTCTCTAGATATCTCACAGATGTAAGATGGCTACCATATACAAGAAGAGATGAAAAGTGTGTGGGATATTGCTCTACATTTCCATCTGATGTAAAGTTCCTGGGTAGAATGAAGCAAATAACATACAAGGATCCAGGCCACCAAGATTCTAATAAGAGAAAAGATATGAAAATAAATAGTTGTGGTTTGGTGCCCGTAGCTCAGCAGTTAGGGGACTGGCCACATACACTGGAGCTGATGGGTTCTAACCCCACCCAAGCCTGCTAAAAACAAACAAACAAACAAACAAACAAATAGCTGGGCATTGTGGCAGGGACCTGTAGTCCCAGCTACGTGGGAGGCTGAGGCAAGAGAATCGCTTGAGCCCAAAAGTTTGAGGTTGCTGTGAGATGTGATGGTACTCTACCGGGGGTGACATGGTGAAACTCTGTCTCAATAAATAAACAAATAAATAGTTGTATCATAGAAGAATAAAAAGAAGAAGAAATGCTCCATAGGAGTTATTCATTCAGAGTAAATCTGAATCCTTTTGAGAATCAAGCAACAGAATTGAGATTGCTGAAGTAAAGCTCAATCCTCATCATGAAGTAAAAGAGCATGATACTAAAGAGTAAGAGAAATGACAAAAGCTACAACCGAAAAGTCATGATATGAAGATACATTCAGCAGTTAGAGGACACATTTTGTTGGTACTTGACAGAGTTTAATAATTATAAATCTGAAAGTACAGAGTGATACTGAAAGAAACATGTAGACAGAGAACTAATCACAGCATCTGCCAATCTCATATCCTCTGTGTACCCATTACATCATCAAAAGAGACCAGGAATAATGAGTATATCAGCCCTATTCAGTCTAAAGTGAGAAATGCAAGGACTTGGAAGGAAGTAATATTTTCATCATGTCTTCCTACTAATACTTGGGACATGGAAGAGAAGAAGAGGAAAAAAGTCTGAGATGTGAATCTAACTAATCACACAGATTGATATAAATACCCTCAGTGTGGTTTATGGGCCCCATACCATGGATCTGGCACAGCATAAAATGCAAATCATGAAGCTGGGAAAGATATGTTTGCTGAGAATAAAGTTTTCTTGAACAGGATAATTTTTTTTACTTTTTTTACTAAATCATAACTGTGTACATTAATACTATCATGGGGTACATTGTGTTGTTTCTACATACAGTTTGAAATACTTCCATCCAACTGGTTAGCAGCCTTCATGTCATTTTCTTAGTTATTGTGTTAAGACATTTATATTCTACATTTAGAAAGAGTCACATGTACCCCCATAGGATAAACCATAGGCATGATCCCACCAATCACTCTCCCTCAACCCACCCTCCCCCCTTCTCTCCCCTCCCTCTCCCCTTTCCCCATATTCTTAGGCTAAAATTGGGTTATAGCTTTCCTATGAAAGCTATAAATTAGTTTCATAATAGGGTTGAGTACATTGGATACTTTTTCTTCCATTCTTGAGATACTTTTCTAAGAAGAATATTTACCAGCTCCATCGATGTAAACATGAAGGCAGTAAAGTCTCCATCTTTCTTAATGGCTGCATAGTATTCCATGGTGTACATGTACCACAATTTATTGATCCATTCATGGGTCCATGGGCACTTGGGCTTCTTCCATGACATAGCAATTATGAATTGGGCTGCAATGAACATTCTAGTACAAATATCTTTATTGTAGTGTGATTTTTGGTCTTCTCAATATATACCTAGCAGAGGAATTATGGGATCAAATGGCACTTCTATTTTTAGTTCTCAAATGTATTAGTAAGAAGAGAACAAGTGATCCCATCTCAGGGTGGGCAAGGGACTTGAAGAGAAACTTCTCTGAAGAAGACAGATGCATGGCCTACAAACATATGAAAAAATGCTCACCATCCTTAATCATTAGAGAAATGCAAATCAAAACTCCTTTGAGATATCACCTAACTCCAGTAAGATTAGCCCATATCACAAAATTTCAAAATCACAGACGCTGGTGTGGTTGTGGATAAAATGGAACACTTCTACACTACTGGTGGAATTACAAACTAATACATCCTTTCCGGAAAGTCATCTGGAGAACAACATGATTTTGTGAAGTTGCACTGAGTGTGGCTGCCACGCTGGGCTCCCTTCCTCTCCTCCAATCCCTGGAACAACTGCTCCGGCCCCTGACCCCTGGATTGGCCACCCAGGCCCCTGACCCCTGGAATGGCCACCCTGGTCCTGACCCCTGGAACCATGGCCCCAGCCGCCGCCACCCCTACCTACTCGACAGGAAGACAGCAGGGTCAGACCTCATTACCATCTAGTTCCACTTGATAAATAGTAAATATATTTTCTCTTTCCTATAATTTTTCAATAACATTTCCTTTATTTACTTTGTAAGAATACAGACTATAACACAGATAACATACACAGTACGTGTTAATCGAGCGTTTATGTTACACTTCTCTCAACAGTGCTCTATTCACACTTCTGTTTGAGGAGTCAGAAGTTACACATGGATTTTTACCTGCATGGGGAGCAGTGACTCTATCCCTCCCATCATGCCAGGATCCAATGCACATGCAAAGCTGCCAGGTTAGTGATGGTTTGATATACAAAAACATAAAACTGATAGAAAATTCTGCTCTTGACATATTTCTCTTTTGACTCTCTCCATGATATAAAATTATATCACCCTGCTGGTTCCAGTATGACATATATGTTATAAATCCTGCAGGTATAAATAGAAATTTATAATTGCTATTTAAAATATTTCTTTCTTTTTCATTTCTTGAGAGGTCAACAAATGAGTGCATTTCTTTGTGATTTTTACATATATTTTATTATCTGATATTTTCTTGTTGGCTTGTCAAATTAAGTTATATTGGTCAGAAAGTGACTATTTGGAAGAGAATATAGCAGTTCACAATGATTTAGTGAGAAAGTAGAACAAATTTTAAAGTATGTCACTCTGTCATGAAGTATCACATGTCCCTTATTGCATTTTTATCTTATTCTCCAAGTATTAGAAATATATTGCTCATAATCTATGCAAAACTATATCTCCCTTTTCAAGTTTATTTTCCTTTTTTTTTTTCAGTCTCTTGAGAATTTAATGAAAGCATTGGTTCATCTTCCAAGAAAAATGAACATATACATCTACACATGGGGTTTTCCATGTATACATAATTTCAGGAGGTTTACAAATCCCAAGTAAAAAACTCTTATAAGGATCAGGTTTACTTTCAATACTTTTAGGACCTATGAAATATTTGAAGGTTAAAATCAAGCACTGAAAAAAACATTTAAAACTTTATTTTTGTAAAATCATGAAATTACTTCACTTCAAACTATATTACATGAAATAAAAGAAGCAATTTGTAATGATAGAAACAACTTATTGATATGTAAAACTGTAAATAAGTTACAGAAGCAGAGCAATACTTTGATATTATGCAAATGTTATTTATTTCTCCTAGTTTTCTTGATGACAAATTATTATTTTATCTATTTATTTATAAGGTGAAAATAAGTATGAATAAATTAAAGGTTAGTATTACTACCTACATAAGAACACAGGACACCACTCAATGTTATGAAATTTCAGACATCATCAAACAGTCACAAAAAATAACACTAACAATAACAAATACTGCCAGAAACTGAAACAATGCAGGAAGTATATGTTTACAACAAATTTAGCTAAGCATTATTGACAAAACTAGAAACAAATTATTTCCTGCATGTGGGATTTCAAAATTTTCGTGATTATTGATAGTTAAAAAAAGTAATATGACATTTAGAAAATATTAGTAATAAGGAAGATGTTTATAATACTAATAAAGGTTCCACATAAATTTAATGAAAAGCAGTTAAAACTCTCCTTAGAGAAAAATGTATTGCCTTATTTCATGTATTAAAAAGCATAAAAGTAAAATGATTAATATAATTTAAGATACAATGGGAACAATAAATGAACCATAAAGAGAAAAAATTATTTAAGAGGAAAAATTACTGAAAATAGTAAAAATTTATTTCTCAGATTTACACAAAGACATTTGGAAATGTAGATAAAATAATAATGTTACCGTAAAATATAAATCTCCTAACTGATTCAAAGGAAATGGAAAAAATACTAGAATGCAAAAGGTTTAATGTGTATCTCCTAAAAAAATTTTATGCCCATAGAAATTTTCCAAAACATTTTTTTGAATCTTCATAACACTAGTTATAAAAGAGCTATTAAATATTTTATAGTTTAGCAACAATTATAAAATTTTAGAATTATTTTTATGATACATAACATTGTTAGTAAATTCAAAATATGTTTAACACAGAAAATAATGCTGCAGATCAAGTACCAGAATTCCTGTGCAGGAATGTAAAAGTCCTCAGTGAAATATTAGCAAGCGGAGCTAATAAAATACTAAAAAGACACATATGACCACAGGAGATCGCTCTAAAAGTGCATGGATGAAAACACTTGGTGGTTGTTTCACAAAAATACAAATATAGCTTATGCTCCTCAACTGAACACTTACAAATTGTTAGGAGTGTAAGTTGTAGTTTTTTAATCACAATTGAAAATATTAAAAAACAAGATATTAATATACTTTCATATCTCTTTAAAAATAGTTCACTATCACCTACTTGCTTTTTTGATTTAAAAAATAAGCCATGTGTCAAACAATCATAAATATTGAAGAGAAAAATAAAGAGCAGCAGAATAATAATAGCAGTAGAAAACTTCAATAGTTCACTTTAAAAGCTGGATAGGACTGCCCATCAGAAGACAACAGGAAGCTGGAACTTTGCAGCACTGCAGACAAACTGGGCCTGAGCGGCCACTATGGGACGCTGGCCCGGCAAGGGCTGAGTACAGGGCTGCTCATGATCCAGTGACCCAGTCTTGGTAAGGTGTATGTGTTTAGAAACTTTCTATTTTTTCAGATTATGCTATTTGTTGGCTGGCGTGTAATTCTTCATGATATTGTCTTATAATCTTTTCCTCCTATTTGGCATCAATACAATGTTCCCTCTTTAATTTCTGAAGTTAGATGTTTGAGCCCTCTCTTTTTTTCTTTATTACTAGCCAACATTTTGTTAATTTTTGGATCTTTTCAAAAATCTAACAGTTCTATTGAGTTAGTCTTATTTATCTATTCTCTGTTTATGTCTTTTTTGGTTTCTCCTAATTTGGGGGGTTTGTGTGTTCTGATTTTTCTAGATTCTTAGCATGTAAAAATATGACTGTTGAGTTATTTTTTAATATAATTTTTTGTTAATTATAAACTTTTCTCCTAGTACTGTTTTCACTTCATTCCTTAAATTTGATGTGCAATAGTTTTGGCTTATTTTTTATCTCAAAGTATTTGGCTACTTTTTTATTTGACTCTTCAGTTAAGAGTATTTTGCACAATTGCACACATTTGTGAATTCTTAAGTTTTCCTTATGCTGTTAATTTCTAGTCTGATTCCCTTTGGATTGGAAAAAAAATATTTAAATAAATTTAATCTTTTAAATTCAGGTTAGAATTATTTTGTGAGATAACATGTAGTTTATTTGCATAGTCAGGTGCATCTGAAGATAAAGTAAATTTTGGAGTTGTGATGTTATGAGCATGGATACTCATGAAAGTTGTCATATATTCCCAGTAAGCCGATCTTTTTAAATTATTATGTCCTTTTTTTCCATCTCTTGTGACATTTTTGACTTAAATTCTAAATTGTCTACTATTAGTACAGCCACCTCTGTTCTCTTTTTGTTACCATTCACATGAAATAGGTTTCACATTCCTTCATGTTCAGCCTTGCATCTTTAGGTCAAAGATGAATCTCCTCTAAAGCACATAGTTGTATCTTTTGTTTTTTAAATCCAGTCATCCAATCTATGTCTTTTCATGGTAAGAGTTTAATCCATTCACATTTAAAGACATTTCTGTTAGTGAATGACTTGTTGTTGATTTTTTAAACTGTTTTCTGTGTCTTGTAATTACTTTGTCCTTCTTTGCTGTCCTAAGGCCTTCCTGTGTGTTTCATTAATTTTTTGCAATAAATTGCTTTGATAGTTTTTTAAATGTCCTTTTGTGTATCTTACATAGTTACTTACTTTGTTGTAACCACGGGGTTTATCTCTTACGTTTATAACAATCTATTGTAAACTGATGAAAATAATTTTGATAACTTCATTGTTATCAAATTATTGCTTTAAACTTATGTTCAACAATGTCAAAATAGGGTTATATTTATATTATAGACTGCATTTGCTTTTAATACTTCAAACCTGATCAATTGATCAAGTTAAGTTGTGGAAAGTAATCAGTCAAATATTAACCTTCTGGAATACTTACAATGGCCATGTATGCAAATGTATTCATCTATAATTAATTCTGAATAATACACCAAAGAAAGAAATTGACAGCAAGATGTTTAATTTTTAAAACTCCTGTAAAGTTAACATTTATTTTTTAAAAAACTAGATTCTTTTTTTAATCCCACATTCTTTGTATTTGGCAGTGTATGCTTTAGCACAAAAGACGACATTTAATGGTACCATGAGCCTGAAGAGCCAGCCCTTCACAATGAATCCTGAGTGGCTAACTGGGTCCAAATTAAAGGAGAGCTATTTGCTGACTAAAGGTCAGGTATGGATTTTGAGTTACCTAAAAACCCACATCCATGTTCAGCTTGCGATTCCATAGCTCACCAGAACTAAACAATCAGAACTCAACTGTATTGAAGAATCAGAACTCAGTGAATTTTGATTTTTTATTTGCCTAAATGGACCTGATTCACGTCTTGAACAGGAGCCTTTGTTACAAAACAGATGCCTTCCCTTTGTTCTCTGAAATACACCTTTGTTCTTACATTTCCCAGGTTTGCAAACTGTTCAATGGAATAAAGTCTCCTTCCTCCAAATGTCTTTTTCAGAGAAACATTTTTCATGGTACCATGGTTACATCTATTTCAGACAAACATTTCTAAATATTAAATTTTGCTTTTTCTTCTAACATTGGAAGATACAGAGGTTATTAAAGTTAAATAGAAAATATTTAAATGAGGTAAAAAACTAAGATATTTAATCAAGTACGATACTTAATGAATGAGAGGCTATTGGTAGTCTTTTTTCTCTATGAAACATTATCTTCAATATAGCCTTACTAAGAGTTCTGAAGCAAGTAAGAAAGGAATTCAGGAAACTCACTGAAGCTGTTCTTTTGTTCATTTTTCACTTGATACTCATTGTGCATGTGGGAAGAACCTGCCATTGTTTCTGAGACCCAGAGTGTACTGCGAAGGCCCTGAGCTCACTGACTAGCCGCAAAGCCAGTGAAGCAAAGAGGTCTTCTTATGTAACTGTGTATTAAATTTTCAGAACATTTAAAAACATGATTTGTTAATTTTAATTTCTTCACAAAGATGTCTGACATGCTCTCTGGGTTTGTTCTTTCTCCTATAGAATGAGTTAAGATTCACATACAATAAAACAGATGGCGTTATCCTGGTTCTGTCTGTCACTCTGTCACTAATAATATCTACCACCAAACTCAAGAATTCCAGCTTAAAGTCCAAGGTTAGAGAAATGCTGTATTTCATAAAGTCAGTTAGGAGGAAATGCTGGCTCTTCTCAGTTATTGAAAATACGACTGAGGAAAACACTTCTGTGATAAACAAGTGAAGGTTGGTGACCATGTCGTCACTTCCATCCAATAGAGCAAGCACAGGTTGCAAGATTTTCCAAACAGAGACAACAATAAAATCCTTTTTTTTTTTTTTAAATGGATCACCTCTTGGGTCTAAATTCATTTGACACATTTTGGAAATCTCTCTCTGGGTTCTTTGGCATCACACACAATAGGTCAAGAACTGGAGACATCTGGGCATTTCATATGCCCGAGTCCTGTTAAAATTTCTCGTCACCTTTCAACTCACTGGTCAAAATCTATTAGCAAACAGTGGTAGGACTTGTCTCTGTTTTATTTCAGTGAGGAGGAAAAGTTACTTCACCTCTGAGAGATAAAAATAGTTAACCAGTTTATGGAACGATATGTCATTGAAATTATATGGACTGTTGAGACTGCGGACAGATTTCACTTTTCCACTTACCAACTAATTAAATTGAGATAAATACTCATCTGTGTAAAGCTGGTGATCCTTTACTTATCAATCAGGCTTAAGAAATTAAGTGAGAAACTGAGTGTCAAAATGCCTACCACCCACATTAAAGACATAATGTTAGTCCTTAAATGGCCTTTTCCTATTTTTTTTCCTTTTATAATTCATTTTGCAACTCTTAGACCTAAATATAAAAAATATATTCAACAAGGACAGTGGGCTCCCTCAGAAATGGATTGAGAGTGGGGTTCACCTGAGATGAGCCTCACTTTCCCCACATGAGAGGACGTAAGACTCAAACCCACTTTGCAGTGGGTGCTTTATGCAAACAGAATCAACTAGTAAGTGCATGTTAAAATAAAACCTGTTTTCTTCATTTATAGCCTAATAAATCTCTACATGAGTAAACAATATAATCAAGCAACCACACATGCTGTATTAAAACCCTATTTGTGAAGATGACTCAACTGAGAGGACAAACACCATAGTCACTGTGCTTTAGGAAAGCCCCCCAATTCTGCCTGACAGAGAGGTACCTCTGACACAGCAGGGCCTGTCTTACCTTCCCAGGCCTTCTTGGCTGTGGGCACAGTCTGCACACGGATGCTGACAGCTGAGCATCAGAGGTGAGATCCCAGTTACTTTGAATATTTCCTGACTGAATGGGAAAGATCCTGCATTAACCAGTCACCTGTGAGGCTATGGTATATGCTACCTCCTGCTTAATTTAATAAGGATAGTGATGTGAGTTTTAATGAATTTCTAACCTAGTAGCAATAAATTAGCTAGTTGATTATTCTTTTTATTTGAATAATTGCTCAAGAAATTCTGACCTAACTTCTGTCTGTCTTTCTCTGTCCTACACACACATATTTTTACATTTACATTTTACATTTTTCTTAGCTATTTCCTAAACAGGGTTTGAGTAGGAAATACTTTATAAAAATGAAAAAGAAAGTTATCATCATT
Source organism: Galagoides demidoff (assembly GCA_963574575.1). Classification (NCBI taxonomy): domain Eukaryota; kingdom Metazoa; phylum Chordata; class Mammalia; order Primates; family Galagidae; genus Galagoides; species Galagoides demidoff. Next base: position 67,997 of record CAUYQV010171022.1, on the reverse strand, counting down.
GACTTGCCCCATAACAGTTATATAGTACAGAAGGCATCAAAACATTCTGCACCTGGCAATATTCTGCATTAAATAAATTAATAAATAAACGTTTTTTAAAGTAAAAAATACCCTCCTTTTTCTGTTATGTTGCTCATCACTCCCTTATCAGCTCACTGAATCAACAGAAGTTTTCTCCACTCCAGTTTCTCTAACCCCAAACTTTCTTTTTTTAAAATGTTTTAACTTTATTCAAATTAATATGCAGGTACAATATTTAGGTTACATTGTTCTCACTTCCAGGTTAAAGTGCCATTTGTAGAAGAGCCCCTCACTCAGGGGGCGTGTTATAAACCCTTACAATGTGCACATGTGGTGAGATCCTGCCTCATGCCCTCCCTCCTTCTGCCATACATCCTGCCCCCTCACCCCTCCTGCTTTCTTCTACCCCTGAACTAGACCATAATAGTGTTTTATTATTTTTATGAACATGTAATTGTTTATATATTGATTTCATATTAGTATGGAGTACATTGGATATTTATTTTTCCATTTTTGAGATACTTTACTGAGAAGACTGTATTTCAACTCCATCCAGGTCAATGTAAAAGATGACAAGTCTCCATGTTTTTTAATGGCTGAATAATGCTCCATGGTATACATATACCACAATTTGTTGATCCATTAAAGAGTTGATGGGCAATTAGGTTGCTTCCACAACTTGTCAATTAAAAATTGAACTGCAATAAATATTCTAGTGCAAAAGTCTTTGTGGTGAAATTATTTTTGTTCTTCTGGTTGGCTAGATAGATACTTAGTTTGGGATTGCAGGGTCAAATGGAACATCTACTTTTAGATCTTTGAGGATTCTCCATACTCATCTCAAAAATGGCTGTATTAGTTTGCACTCCCACCAGCAGTGTAGAAGTGTTCTCTTCTCTCCACATCTACTCCAGCATCTGCAGCTTTAGGACATTGTGATGTGAACTAATCTTACTGGGGTTAGGTGATATCTTAGAGTGGTTTTCTGTTTCTGGTTAGTCTAGCTAAGGGTTTATCAATTTTATTAATCTTTTCAAAGAATCAACTTTTTATTTTGCTGGTCTTTTGAGTGATTCTTATTTTCAATTTCATTTAATTCTATTCTAATTTTGGTTATTTCTTTTCTTCTGCTGGGTTTAGGATTAGATTTTTCTTCCTTTTCCAGTTGTTTGAGATGGCCCTTTGGGTTGCTGACTTTTTCTCTTTCTGTTTTCTTGATAAAGGCATCTAATGCTATAAATTTCCCTCCTAGGACTGCCTTTGCACTATCCCACAGGTTTTGATAGTTTGTGGCTTCATTATTGTTTTGTTCCAGAAATCTAATGATCTCCTTCTTGATTTTGCTCATGACTCAGCTATCTTTCAGCATAAGGTCATTTATTTTCCATGCTTTTATTTGAGTATGAAGATTCCTATTGCTATTGAGTTCAACTTTTATTTCATGAAGGTCTGAGAAGATACCGGGGATAATTTCTATTCTTTGGAATTTGTTGAAGTTAGCCTTATGACCTAAGATATGATCAGTTTTGGAAGATGATCTGTGGGCTTATGAGAAGAAGGTGTATTTGGTTTTGTTAGGATAAAGTGTTCTATAAATGTCTGTTGAGTCCATTTGTTTTAGGGTCTTGTCCATCATTTTTTTTTGTTTAGTTTCTATGGAGGATCTGACTAGTACTGCCAATGGGGTGTTAAAATCTTCAACTATTAGAGTGTGGTTAGGGTTTGTTTTATATATCGAGGAGCATTCAGGTAGCATGCATAGATGTTAACTATCAAAATATCTTCATATTGTGTGTTTCCCTTGCCCCACATGTAGTGTCCACCTTTGTTTTTCCTTATGTTTGTTGGTTTGAATCCCATAGTATCTGCATATAAGACTGTTATCCCAGCTTTTTTCTGCTTTCTGTTTGCTTGGAATACCATTGCCCATCCCTTCACTCTGAGTCTTGATCTAACTTTTGAGGTAAGGTGAGTTTTTGTAGACAATAGGTATCTGGCCCGAGTTTTTGTGTCTAGTCATCCAGCCTATATGCCTCTTTAGGAGAGTTCAAACCATTCTCAATAATTGAGAGAATAGATAGATATGGCATAATTTTGTTTATCTTGTTTTTCAAAAGTCCAGAGCCTAATTTTATGCCTCTCACTATTGTGAAAGCTATTCTTTGTTCTTTAATTTCTGGGTAGGTTTACTTTGATGGTGTACCCTCTTTTTGATCATTGAAGGATAAGAATGGGTCTGAGTATTTCCTGTAGAGCTGGTTGACTCGTGGCAAATTTTCTCAGCATGTGGATGTCAGTGAAGTATTTGATTTCTCCATCACAAATGAAACTCAGTTTAGCAGGGTATAGAATCCTGGGTTGGAATTTTTTTAAGAAGGTTGAAGTTCAATGACCATCCTTTTCTGGCTTGGAAAGTTGCAGCTGAAAGATCTATAGTCATCCTTATACTTTTCCCTTTGTAAGTAATAATTTTCTTATGCCTAGCTAATTGCAAAAGTTTATCCTTCATATTAATTTTGACAAAATTAAAAACAATGTGTCTAGAAGACGCTTTGTTTGAACTGAGTTGTGCTGGGGTTCTAAAACTATCTACTATCTGAATTTCTGTGTCTCTGGCAATATTTGGGAAATTCTCCACCATAATGTCTTGGAGCAGAGAATTTGTGCTTTTGGGACCACCCTCTTCTCCTTCAGTGATCCCAGTAATTCAGATGTTTGATTTCTTGGAATGATCCCATAGTTCTCTCCGGGAATATTCTATTATTTTTCTAGTTTTCTGCCTCTTTGAATGCTTGGGATAATTCAAAAGTCTTGTCTTTATCTGAGATTCTTTCTTTGCTCTGCTTAACTCTATTTCTGAGGAACTCTACCGTATTTTGAAGCTCCTCAAATACCTTTTTCAATTTCTTAAGCTCTGCTGTATCTTTCCTCATTATATCCATATCCTTGGTGACTGTTTCTTTGAATTCATTAATTTCTTGAGACAACTTCTTAACTATTTTTTGGTTGTCTGACTCCATATTGTCCTCCATTCCAATTATCTTATTTGCCATCCATATACTAAATTCCATCTCTGACATTTCAGAACAATTTCTCTGTGGATGGAATTCTCTGTTGTATTTTCTTTGACAACCCCAGGAGGCATCAATCTGCTCTGACTTTTTATGTTATCTTCAGCTGATTTCTCCTCTTGAGTATTTTCAGCTTCTTCCTCGTGTTCTCTTTTTTTTAACATGTTAATTATACTTTTTTAGTTGAATTGATAGGTTGTTCCTGAAGAGTCCACTCCTCATCATTGCAGTACCACCATTTCACTAACAAATGCAGACAAATGGTGAATCCACAGCCTTAGATAGTGTCTCCGGGGGACAAGAATCAGTAGGCAGTACTGGCCCAGAGTTCCAAAAGTCACTCTGCCAGCCCTGGCTTCCCCCACCAAATCATGCTCATGAGACTGCCCAGCTGACAACACTGGCCCAGAGTTCAGGAGAGATGCTTATGTGCTGGGCACCATCCAGCCAATCAAGTGCTGAGGGCTGCAGTTCTGTGGACAGCATAGGTCCAGAACTCAGACAAAGTCACTCAGGCACTGGGCACCATCCACCTGTTAAGCTCAGGGGGCTGCCGCCCAGTGGGAGTATGCAGTTCTAAGAGTCACTCAGGCACTTTAGGCACAGCCTACCTATTTGAGATTAGAAAGCTGCTACACAGTGGACAGTACTATTCCAAAGTTCAGTCCAAATTTGCCTAATCCTTGGTCCTGCCCACCCCATTTGGCTCAGAGAGCCCTGCCTGGTAGAGGCTAGAGGCCCAAAGCTCATTCCAAAGTCACTTAAAGCCCAGCCCCACCCACTCAATTGAGCTCGAAGAGCCCTGGCTGGTGGAGACCAGAGATCCAAAGTGCAGTCCAAAGTCACTTAGACACCTGCCTGCCTATCCAATTAAGTTCATATAGTCATGCCTGGCTGAGTTGACAGGTCTGAAGTTCAGTCACAAGTCAAATTTCTTTAAGCACCAGTCCTGTCCACTCAATGGAGCTCAGAAGTTGTCCCAAAGTGAAGATAACAGAGCTGTTGGAGAATTCTTGTGGAGCTAGAGATGGGTAATTAATAGAGTGACCAGATTTTAACATCGGTAAGGAGGGACAACATGGCCGGGGGGTGGGGCAGGGCAAGGCCCGACAACAATGCAAACTTTGATAAGCAGTTCTTGATAATCACTTCTCAGCAGTTATTTGTTATTATTACAGTTTAACATTATAGAATTAACAAAAATAATATAAAACTCATATTCTGGTGAAATAGCCACATGGCAGCTGAAACTGTATATTCGCTTCTTGTTCTCCCACCCGTTTGTGCATTTCTTTCCAAAAATGGGGACTTTTTTAAAACACTGTGGGTCACAGGACAAATTGTTGAAAAGCGGACTGTCCCGCCAAAAGCGGGATGTCTAGTCACCCTAGTAATTAACCCTCTCCCCACAAAAGCTTGGACTGCCCTATGCTGCAGCTCTGCAGCCAGCAAACTTCCCGTTTCTCGGTGATCTCAATAAACACTCTATAGGAGGCTGTCCCCTCAGTAACTACGGTGGGGGAAAGGTGATCTGGGTGCTTAGGATTGTAGGGAAAATATTTGGTCTTTTGTGCCAGACAGAATGGGGCCTTGGCTCAGTGGTAGGACCTCAATAATAGGGAGTACTAGGACTTAGAAACTGCTCTCCCATGGGATAAAGTGAGAAGATTTTTGAACTCAGTTCACTGGTTGACTGGTTGCCCTAGGTGGAGTTCCTGTTTGGGGGAGGGGTCTCCTTTCCTGTGGGAACTAGTCTTGTACCTGTTGTTTTTCTTCCACTTTCTTGTTTCTGCCACTTGATTCAGCCTGGGTGATGTGTACCTCATGCAGTCCTCTCAGTGTGGAGCTCTTCTCATTCAGCTTAAGTCCATTTTAGTCCATTATCTCGCCCTTTGGGCATGAGCCTCTGACAATAGCTACTTCTGGTCAGCCATCTTCCCACAATTACCACTAACTTTCTTTCTAGCACTAAAGATTCAGTGGTTATCCCTTCCATTGTCTTTTAAACTTAAAACTCAAAGGAAGTATTTATTAAGTTTCTGTTTGTTTGTTTGTTTAGAATGTTTTATTTTGTTGAATAATTTTAGATTTACAGAATAACTTGAAGGGTAATATAAAGTTCCCATATCCTCAGCACACAATTTCCTGTTGTTAATATATTGTATAAGTATGGTTCATTTGTTATGATTAATGGACTAATATCAATTAAACAAAATCTGCAGTTTTTTCTATTCTTTAGTTTTTCCCTAATGTCATTTTTCTGTCCTAAGATTCGATATAGGATGCCATCTTACATCTAGTTGTCACATTTTATTAGATTTCTTTTCACTATAACACTTCTCATTCTCAGACTAGTTTTGTTTTTGAAGACTTTAATATTTTTGAAGAGCACAAATCAAGCATATTTTAAGATGTCCCTCAATGCATATTTGTCTGCTGTTTTTCTTGTGATGACACTGGGATTTGGAGTTTTGACCAGGATGATCACAGAAGCAAAACATGACACTTCACCATATCATATGGAGGGTTCACACTCTGAGCAGAATTTATGACTGTGTGGTTTACCTGGATCTGTCTGAGGTTGTGTCATCAGGTATCTTCAGTACCAAGCATCTGCGCTCTTTAGAAGAAAGTCTCTGTGCAGAGTTACTACTCCAGGAATGAAGAACAATACTTTCTTTAGGATGGGGATAATTTATTTGGAATTATTCTGAATAAGAAATCTATCATTCTCCCACATTTATTAATTTGTACAATTATTTATTGTTATCTGTATGGCTCAGTATATTTACTTCAAAGTTTAGGTTAAAGTCTTATACTACTTTCTTTACATTCTTGCTCAAATTGATAGGGTGCCAGGTTCTCCTGAGAGCTCTTTCTGTTGGCACAAGTATATGTTCCTTTGAAACACTATTAGTAATATTAATAATATCATTGTGAGTCAGTTTGTTTGTATTTTGGTCTTTGAGCACTGCCTCATGGTGTCAGGCGTTGCTTCAGTCTCATCTTGTATAACTCATGCCACAGTCCTAAAAGTAACCATGTCTCCAAAAACTCATTGTTCCTATTATATTGTATTATTGGAGAATGCTATAAAAAGCCAAGCATCAGGCACTGGGCCTGCTGTTTGATACTGGGTGTCATTTCATTTAGGTCTTTCTAGCTGAGAGAACAAATCAATGCATATATACAGACATGGCCTGACAATTAAGTTTGGAAACTCAAAGTAGAAAAAATGCTACATACCTCTTTTCTGTGAATATCATTGTATTCCTCCTTGGGAACCTATACACTGATGCCAGCACCTAGTCCATTCTTCAAAGCAATTTTGGAACTTTTTTTCTGGACTGGCCATCAAAGCTGTCATTGTATTACCTTTGATGTCCTGAATGTCATAAAAAGTCTTCCTTTCAGTATTTCCTTTACCTTTAGGTAAAGTAAAAAGTCACTGGAGGCCATATCAGGTGAATGGGGGGGGTATTCCAATTTATTTGTTTACTACCTAAGCACTCCCTCACGGACAATGCTTCCTGAGCTGGTGCATTGTTGTGAGTCAAGAACCACATCTTTCTCATGCTAAGATTTTCAGTTGGGATTTTTCCTAACTGTTTCTTTATCATTTGCTTGGTCTTCTATGCTTCTCACAGTTAGCTGATGATTTTGATGTATAATTCCATGAATTTTTGCAATGTTTTTATCAGTTCTTTTCCTTACTGACTTCTCTTCATCAGTGATGCTTTCTCTCACCTCAGAAAAATATTTACTCCATTTGTACACTGCCATTTTCCTCATGGAATTATCCCCTAAACCATGGACTAACATGTCCCTGACTTCACTGCCACTCTTTGCCAAGTTTATCAAGGAATTTATATTACTAGTGTTTCCTACTACAATTTAAGCTCCAAATTTTTGCACACAAAACGCACAACAGTGAGTACCACTCAGTAACACATCACCACCTGTTGACATAAACACACGTGTGAAACACTGATAAACCAAGGTTATGAAACCTGCCAAGTCGTGTGAACAGGGCTGCCAAAATTAGTGCATGGTGGTGTGTTTGCAGACTTAATTCTCAGATCCCTCCTGGGAGAAACTTGCACCTTGTGGGAATTGGCTTTGTGAATTAGAGCAGAGTGTTTATGTCCAGATCCAACTGACCTTTAGTTTTACCTTTCACACATGTCCAAAGCTGAAATATTTCCTTCCATATCCTTCTATAAGGTTGCTGCATACTTTTTTGTTCATTTGGTTGTCACTACCTTTCTTCTTTATGATGAGGCCCCAACATACTAATTGTTCATTTTTCATTTGCACATATCAAGGTTCAATTTTTTGCTCTGAATTTCATCTTTTGATAAACAAATGATGTCATGAATCCATGACTAAAGCATAATAATAGTGAAGAATAGTTCTAGTACCTTAAAAATATCCATATTCGCACTTTTAACTCTCCTCACCAAACTCATTGCAACCTTTGCTTATGCTTTTCAAATCATACAGATGTCAGAAAAATTGCGTCCTTTGGCACACAGCCTTTTCACATTGACATTATTCACAGAGAAATACTCATCTAACTTCCCTCCATGTCTTTTCAGGGCTTGATTGCTCATGCGTTCTTACCACTGACTAATATCCCATTATAAGAATTATTTCATCCATTGTGTTACTGAAGGACATCTTGTTTGCTTCCAGTTATTGGCAATTATGAATCAAGCTGGTAAGAACGTTCATATAGAGGTTTTTTTGCAGATGTAAATTTTTATTCAGGTGGATAAATATCTAGGAATATAATTGCTAGATGGTATGTAAGAATAGATTAAACATTATGAAAACTCACAAATTCTTTTCAAAAGTTGCTGAATAATTTTGGATTCACATTAGCAATATATGAGACTTCTTGTTATTCCACATCCTCACCAACACCTGAGTGTGTTAATTCTCACATTTTAGTCATGCTAATATGTATAATGGTGTCTTAATGTTGCTGTAATTTGTAATTTTCCAGTGAAATACTATGTTGAGCATTTTTTCACGTGCTGTCTTGATATCAGTGTATCTTCTTTGGTGAAGTTCCTGTTCAGATTTCTTGCCCATTCTTAATTGAGGGGTTTATTTTCTTATTGTGTGTTTAATTTTTTAGACTTCAGAGTGTTGTTCTGCCCTGGGATTCTCAGTTCTCTAATGGGTACACTGGAAGTCATTAATTAATTTTGTTTGTTTAGTTTTTTTTTCTTAATACTCTCAAACTCTTTAAATATTGGGATTGAATATGGAACTCATTCTTCGGAATGATCTTTCTTGTCCTTTTTCTTTTTCAGAATCCAGGTCCTTGGATTGAATGCAGGATCTAATATCCTAGGTATCTAGAGAATTGCTCCTTTTTAATTGCATAATGTTTCCAATTAATGCTTTCTGTCCTGCTTACTTGACCAGTCTAGAAGAGGTTTATTAATTTTCTTCATCTTTTAACATACCACTCTGAATAATCCAATTATCTTGTTAGTAAAATGTTATGTTCTTTCCAGATTTAACTTATTGTAAATGGTGATTTTCACACATATTCAAAAATTCCAACCTAGAAGCAAAGAAAGAGATCTTGCACTTTCAAAAGTGCAGCGTTAGACAATAATCCCGTTGTATTTCCCAAGTGGTTTTACCAATTTTTACTCCTATCACTATTGTATGAAAATACTCTTAATTCACATTATATTAACATTTGTTAACACTGCAGGACCTCTTAAATTTTGGCAGTATGAGGGTTGTAGAAGAGCATATCTAATTGTGACCTTAATTTCCATTTCTCTGATTTGTTGGAGGCACATGTATGTAAACACACACACACACACACCCATTCTAGCTACTTCATTTCCTTTGGGAGGTGAGATATAATTCTTCCTATAAACCAATTTTAAAACTAGTATAATTTGATCCACTTTATCAAAATTTGACTAAAACATTTGGCATGATCTTCTAGAATTTCTGGTACTGGCACTGAAATTCTTCCTACTTTTTAAACAAAGTAGAAGTGGATTCAGGTGTCTCTCCCTAAGCCACTCATTTTTTCCCAGATGGGAAGTGTGGAATAGTTTTCCATAGCCAGCTGGGCTGGTGGGCAGTGCAGGTGCAGGAGCAGTAAGAGCCAGTGAGAGTCAGCTGACCTGATTAGATGCACACATCAATCTCGCCACCAGGTGGAAAGAGCCCAGGAGGCTTTCACCAGCACCAAAGTGCATAGAGAGAGTGACCAAGAGAAGACAGTGCAATTTTCCTCTTGACAGATGCTAAGTATTGCTTTCCTTCCTCATTGCAAAAAGAGTGATGATAAATCAGAGCAAATGGGCATGCAATAGAGACAGAGAAGCAAGGCTTGAGCATGAGTGAACTATGCATTGGCCTGCATGCTTAGTCCCCAGGTCAGGGTAACACTGATGGGACAGATGCCACCATAGCAATCCAGTTGAGTCACCTGTCTGTGCAATGAATATTCTGACAAAGAAAAGTTTTCTGCCAATCAGATACTCTTACTGGAGACAAGGGTGCAACAAAAATATGGAGAGCAATTGGCACAAAAGGTTAAGCAGAGGTGGGAAGAAGGAAACAAAGGCTGGCCCAAGGACAAAACAGTCATTGTGTGTGGTGTGCCCATCAGCCACTGTCCATCCTTGCAGAGAATTTTAGAAAACTAGAAAACCAGTCAGTGAGCCTGATAGCTTGTGCCTCCTTGTTCATGTAGCCTTGGCCATGTAGTTGTATCCTTATATATATATTTTGTTTGTTTGTTTATAGCCTTTACTTTTTTTATTTGTGTCAGAAGTCTCTTTCTTTTTTTCTGGTACATACCCATACTTATAGAAAACAGAACATGTTTAGAAAATGTCTGGGTTTTTTTTTTTTTTCTTTTAGACAGAGCCTCAAACTGTTGCCCTGGGTACACAGCTCAGGCATCACAGCTCACAGCAACCTCTTAACTCCTGGGCTTAAGTGATTCTCTTGCCTCAGGTGCCTCAGCCTTCCAAGTAGCTGGGACTATAGGTGCCCACCACAATGCCTGGCTTTTTTTGGTTGTAGTTGTCATTGATGTTTGGCAGGCCCAGGCTAGATTTGAACCCACCAACTCTGCTATATGTGGCTGGCACCTTAGCCGCTTGAGCTACAGATGCTGAGCCAAAATGTTCGTATTATGTATTCTGCAAATTAAAACAGTAAGGATGGAAGGAGATAAGAACATACTGAGAAAGGAAACAGTCCCAGCTCTAAAAGGAAGAAGAAAAGTTCTTACTGAAATAGAAACATTGGTGTTGGAGAGTTAAGAGGTAGGATGGAGTCTGTGTTATTTCCAGGCAAAAATAGATTTCAGAAATGCTCTCTGTTTGTTATCTTTTCTCCTCTGCAATGCAGCTTGATCAAAGAATCAATGTTTGTACAATTTTGCTAAGAAGCAGACTACCTGGAAAACTCTATAAATAGTCCAACCCCATTTATGTGAAAGAGCAGTAGAATATATTTCCTTGATACTCAACGGCTCAAATAAAATATTATCCCCATCCCTTCTCTTAAAATCTCATTGCATATGTACTCAAAATTCATTGCATAAGTATAAGTAAAGCCTAGAAATTCTTGGTTTTAAAGAAAGACCACAGCAAATTTCCAAGCAGTGATGTAAGCTTAATATGGAAAGTAAAGTCTCATCCATCACACGCTTGTTTTAAAGTTAGAATCATTGATTTCTAAAAGCTGAGTTAAACCATTTGACATGCACATCTATTCATAGAACTGAAGGAAAATCAATCTTTGCTGAGGCTCACTGTAAGATCTTGGTAACCAGTGGTGCCAGTTAAATACAGATAGTTACACTGAAGTGGTTATCAAAAATGTAACCATTGCCTAATTTGCTAATTGGGATAGATGTGTGGTTCTTAAAGGAAGTCTTTGTTGATCAATTGTCTTTACATTTCTTCCAGGTAGGCGGAAATATTCTGTGCCACTGGTAGTCATCCATTTTTTTTTTTTTTTTTTTTGCTTAATTGGTTCTCATTGAAATTATGGTTTTAGCTAAATGTATGGATCATTTGCTATGAATATTTATATTTTTACTGTACATATCTTAACAGGAAATTTGAGGAACAGAATCAAAGTCTGTGTCAACTGAAGAATGACTAGGTTTATAAATTTGGAGAGAAGCTTTATTTCTCATAAAGGGTTGCAGTCCGTGGGGTGGCCATCCTGACAGGCTGGGCAACAGAGCCGTGGGCAGAAGCACAGAACATTACTTCAAGCAAATGGAAAGGAACTAGGACCAATAATTTATGCTGAGCCAGGTGGCCAAATATACACATTTAACAAGCTGTAGGAGGAGTTGTGTGAATATATGAAAGGAGAAATGTGTGTATGCACACCGGAGCTTTAGGTCCCTTCATGTGCTAAAAATGGTGACAATAGCATGATTCAAGTGTGGGGTTTCTGTCCTTGCAATGTGAAAACCTGAGGCAGAGAACACAAACCCCATGGTGCATCCTTCTAGACTGGGCAGAGCCGCTCTGCGGTCAGTGGTCCCTCATCAGGAAGGAGTATCATTTGTAGAAAAACCACAAAAAGGGGGGATTTTTTGTGGTTGGTACCCAGTGAAGCAAGTCTTTCCCAGGTTGGTCTGCCCACTCTTTGTGGAGAAAGCCTAAGGATGGAGGCAGGGCTCCCGGCCTGTCTTGGCCAGGATTTCAGCTTTCAGTTTTCTCTGGTCTGCCCTTGGTCAAGAGGACTCTGTTCTGCTGATTGGAGGGCTTAGGATTTTGTTTTTATTTCTCAACTGTTATTAATAAATATCATATGAAATACAACTTTTGCTTTTCCTATACACTAAACACACATTGACCTCAATACTCTGGTCATTTTTTTGTACTATCTTTTATTGTTTTTCTAAAAATATAAAATAAATAATTTCAGAGAAGTATCTAGTCTATAAGTAAAAGCTGGAACATTACAACTATAGTATTCTGCTATTATAAATTTCAGTTTGCTCATATGTGATGAATATTTTTCATCATTTTAAATTTGGGGTGAGCAAATATCTTCCATACTGAGATTTCTCTTTCTTTCCTCCCCTAATTTTATCTGAGCTTTCATTTTGTAAGTAACATGAGATTTATAATTATCCACTCTCACCCGCTTCCTGGTCTCCTTACAAGAACAGGAACAGCAGCCTTGATTCTCTTACTTTCCTAATGTCATCGTCCTTGGACCTCAGTAACCTGCTTTTTTAATGCAAATATCATGTTATGTGTTGTAGGAGACATGTGGAAATCAAATTATTAGAAATAATTGATGATTTCAAATACAATGAAAATGGCTGTGTTCTACCAAGTTTCTGTCTCAAAATCAAATATAATCTTAAATTGAAGCAATTTTCAAGGAAAAAAAAAGAAAACAAATCTGTTGGATAATTTAGATGTTTTCCTAAAAATAATGTGACTAGTCACTGGCTCATTTGACTCAAAAATTATATAAAATTTAGCCTCAGAGTTAATCAGTAGTGGTTGTTTTAACTTTCTGTGAGTGAAGAAAAAGTTTAGTAAGGAAAGTTATTGATATTTCTGCTAGTTACATGTCAGAAAATACAAACATTTCTTATTTTCTTCATTGATTGACTTTTTCATCAAACTTAAGAATGATTTTCTCTAATTATTAAAGTAGAAACACAATTCAATAATGAGAAGTTCAATTACTTGGCTAATTTACATTTAGAAAACAGGTTTTATAGTCATGGATTTATTGAGTCAAATTTAAAAATAGAATATTTCTAAAAATGGGATTTTTGAGGTAATGATGCAGAGTTCCACCTTTCAGGGCTAGGGGTTACCTCCCAGCCCCACCCCCATTTTCTAGGCCTGGACAAACAGACTTCCTTTTCTCCAAACTACACTCTCTGAATACAAGCAAGACAGGAGGAAAGCAGTTTTACCAGTATTCATGTGAGCAGGGCCTATTCTGGAGTGGAATCTCTGCAGCTTTGCCCAGAACTAGAAGGGCTGTCTTTATTTGTTAATGCACTCATTGCTAATCAGCATTGAAAGGTTTCTTCTGGCTGCACAGAACTGGCCAAGTGTAATTCTCAAGACCTCTCCGTTTACAAAAGGTGTGTAACCACCTAGTCAAACTACCTGCTTGGGGCTTCCCACCTGGGTCTCCCCGCTCTGTTGGAGGCTCTGGTGCCTTTCCTTTCTTCTATTCCTTTCTGTCTAACAAATCCTATCTCATCACTGACCTGGGTATCCATGTGTTCATTTCTGAATATCCAAGACCAAGGACCTACTGCAGAAGGGAATTTCATCAACAGTAGTTTATTCAACTTTAGAGAAAACATATTTATTATACATGGGATCCATAAACTTTATGGACACTCTGTATAAGTCTTTTTTTCTTTTTGTAAATACAAAATTTAAGTCCTAATAGATTCACCCTATTCATAATAGTTATTTCTATCACAAGAACCAAGCATAGAAAGGCCAATGCCTACCACTTCTTTCACTCTGATGCCTTCCATTGTACTATGTATTCTAAACTATAATTTCTTTATTGTTTTCTTCAGCAGGATTGTTTCCGAAACATCCTTATCTATTTTGATAAAGTTATCTTTTATTATGCAGATTGCCAAACTGGATATTACAGTGAAGATACAGTCTGACTGGCCCAAGCACAGGGAAGTATTATTTCCCTTGTGTTAGATACAGCAATTTTGTTAAGGTCTAAAACATTTTGTAGCACAGGTACACCATATGTATTTCCAAAACAATTAAAGCAATCAAGATGAATATTTAATGATTATTATTTTTAAAATAAAAATCAAAGAGAATGATAAAAATTCTATAAATTAAGTAATTCATTATTCATCCCAAACCTTGTATAATACTACTTATTGATGAGGTTGTTCAGTGTCTCTAAAGACAAGGACAGATAAAAATACATGTTGAGATAGATGACCAGCATCAGTTTGATATTTTAAATTTTTATTTTAAAATATTTAACTGAGAAATAAAAATTACATATATTCAAGGTATATAACATGATTTGATATATGTATACATTACATACTGATTACCACAGTCAAATTAATTATCACAGCAATAACTACCCACAGTTACCATTTTTTTTGCATGCGGTAAGGAATCTTAAATTATGTTCTCTTAACAAATTCCAGGTAAACAATACAGAATCAGTTGAGCAGCCATGGTTCTACTCCCTGCTTCTATGAGTTTAACATTTTTAGATTATGCAAGTAAGTGAGAACACTCAGTTTTGTCTTTCTCTGCCTGGCTTATTTCACTTAGGATGGTGAACTCCAGGCTCATCCACACTGTCACAGCTAGCAGGATTTCTTTCTTTTTATGGCTGAATAATATTCCATTGAGTATAAACATTCCATTTTCTTTGTCCATTCATCCTTCAGTGACACATAGCTTGTTTCCACATCTTAGCTATTATAGATACAATGGCAGTGAACATTAAATGCAAGTATCTTTTCAACATACTTGAGATATTTCATTTCCTTTGGGTATATACTCAGAGGTAAGGTTATTGAATCAAATGGTAATTCTCTTTTTAATTTTTTGAGGACCCTGTATACTCTTTTTCTAATACCAGTAGGTGTACTAATTTATGTCCTCTCCAACAGTATGCAAAAGTACCCTTTCTCCACAGCCTCACCAACACTAATCTGTTGTGTTTCATAACAGCCATCCTCATAAGTATGAGGTAAATTCTCACCGGGGCTTGATTTTCATAACTTCTTTGAAAAGAATGCCTATTTAAGTTCTTTTCTTACCTTTAGATTAAGTTATTCAATTTATTTATTATTTGTTTGCTTGTTTTGCAATTAAGTTGTGTGAGTGCCTTATATGTTTTGGATAATAATACCTTAACAAATTTATGAGTTAAAAGTATTTCTCTGAGCCAGACAAGGCAGCTGCAGGGGAGGGAGCACTGCAGGGGAGGGGCCGGCCTGGTGCACACTCTGCACCTCGGGAAGGCTGTCGTGCATACAAGGGCTGCTTTTGGAAGACTTGCCCAGAAGAAAAGATGTTTGGTTTTCACAAACCAAAGATGTACCACTGTATAGGAGTTGCTGCATTTGCAGAGCTAAGTCCTCCACTCACTGACAGTAAATGTTAGGAAAAGGACCCCCAGAACTATCCTGGGGCTGTATGAAATTCAGTCAGGAGACATCTGCAGTGCCTATGTCCTGCTTATAAAGAAGTTGCCAACAGGATTAAAAACAAAACAAAACAAAACTGGCATCATGTGGTAGACACAAGGCAGGACTCAATCAGAAGACCTCATTGAAACCAAAGATAGGGAAAACTCTGTCTGGAAACAGAATAGAAAGTAACCAGATCAGTTAACTGCAGAAATTGAAATGTCGTGATTCTGACCAGTGTGAGTCCCGCCCCAGCTCAGCCTCCTTGTCACAGTAACCAGTTAGATTGTGGCTTAAGTAGAGAGATGGCTTCTGGCTCTAACAGACCAGCAGTTTTGTTTGTTTGTTTTGCTTTTTTTATTTTTTTTTCCTTTTTAGCTCTCATAAACCAGGAAGCACAGAAAATATGTTGTGAGATTATCTATAAAGGCTTTCTGGGGAGTCCTCGTGGACACATGTCTATTCAAGCTTTGCTGCCCCAGGTGTGGAGAAGCCAGAGGGGCAGGGCCAGGACCTCACCCATCTCTACTCAGTGGTGACTGAGATTTTTATGTAAAAGGGAATCAAAAATGTTTTAAATTTTGAAAAGACCATAGAGCAACAAACAGGCCTTCCTGCTTTAAATTGGACACCTGCTGTTCTGCCAAAAGACAATTTCTAGGATAGTTTTCAATGGTCATCTCCCCCCCACAAACTCTGAAGCCAGTGTCTGGGTTACTAAAACAGGAATTGTACATCATAGCTAAGATGCTGAGTATTTCATAGGAAAGCCAAATGGTGTTACAAAGTGCTTGTTAAGACTTCTTTTGAGTCCCTGGGGGTTTCCAGGTCATGTTATACACAAAGAACAGGAGTTTTACCTCTTCTGACCCCATTGAATATTCCTGATTCTCTTCTCTCCCCTGATTGTGATGGCTAGGACTTCCAGTACTATGTTGAATAGCAGTGGTGACAATGGGCATAATTGTCTAGTTCCAGATGTGAGTGGAAATGTTTTCAATTTTATTCCATTCAATATGATACTGTCTGTGGGTTTGCTGTAGAGGGCCTCTATCAGTTCATGAAATGTCCTACCTAAGACTATTTCCTTAAGTGTTCTGATCATGCAAGGATGCTGGATATTCTCAAAAGCCTTTTCTGCATCAATTGATAGAATCATGTGGTCTTTTTAATTTTTATTTATGTGATGTATTATATTTATAGATTTATGTATGTTGAACCAACCTTGTAACCTTGAGATAAAACCAACTTGGTTGTGGCATATAATTTTTTTGTTATATCATTGAATTCTGTTTGCTAGGATCTTATAGAAGTGATCAAGGAATATAGCAGTATTTTGGGATACAAAATCAACATTTACAAATCAGTAGCTTTTATTTAATAGTCAAGCTGAAAATACAATCAAGGACTCTATTCCTTTTACAGTGGTACCAAAGAAGATGAAATACCTGGGAATTTTTCTAACAAAGGACATGAAAGATCTCAAAAAGAAAATTATGAAACCTGAGAAAATAAACAGCAGAAGATGTTAACAAATGGGAAAAATACAATGCTTGTGTCTGTGAAGAATCAACATTGTTAAAATGTCCATACTATCCAAAGCAATCTACATATTTAATGCAATCCCTATCAAAGCACCAATATCATACTTTAGAGAACTTGAAAAAAATAGTACTTTGTTTTGTATGGAATCAGACAAAACTCTGAATAGCTGATACATTATTTAAAAACAATCTGGGAGTATCACATTACCACACTTCAGGTTATACTACAAAGCTACAGTGATCAAAAGGGCATGGTACTGGCTTAGCATCCATAGCACAGTAGTTACAGTGCCAGCCACATACACTGGGGCTGGAGGGTTTGAACCCAGCCCAGCCCAGCTAAAACAACAATCACAACTGCAATATGAAATAGCTGGGCATTGCAGTGGGTGTCTGTGTTCCCAGCTACTTGGGAGGCTGAGGCAAGAGTATTGCTTAAGCCCAGGAGTTTGAGGTTGCTGTGAGCTGTGATGCCATAGCTCTCTACACAGGGCTACATAGGGAGAGTCTGTCTCAAAAAAAAAAAAAAAAAAAAACCAGCATCATATTGGCACAAAAAATAGTTACATAGACTATGGAATAAAATAGAGAATCTAGAGATGACCCCAAGCACATACTGTCATTTGCTCTTTGATAAACCTAACAAAAACATGCATTGGGAAAAAGAATTCCTATTTAACAAGTGGTGCCGGGAGAATTGGCTAGCAACATGTAAAAGATTGAAACTGGACCCTCGCCTCTACCAACTAACAAAAATTGATTCTCACTGGTTAAAAAATTTAAATTTAAGACATGAAAAGAGTACAGAGAAAACACTTAAAGAAACTGGCCTGGGAAAATATTTTGTGAAGGACACCACCACCACCCCAGCAATTGAAGCAACACCAAAAATATATTGCTAGGATTTGATCAAGCTAAAAACTTCTGCACAGCCAACAGTACTTAAGTAAAACAAACAGCCAGCCCTCAGAATGGGAGAAGATTTTTGCAGGTTATAGTTCTGACAAAGGTCTGATAACTAGAATCTACACAGAACTGCAATAAATCAATAAGAAAAGAACAAACAACCCATTGGTTTGTGAGCAAGAGACTTGAGCAGAAAGTTCTCTGAAGATGACAGGTGAATGGCCAATAAACACATGAAAAAATGCTCATCATCTTTAATCATCAGAGAAATGGAAACAAAAACCACTTTACGATATCACCTAACTCCAGTATGATTAGCCCACATCGCAAAATCTTCAAACTGCAGATGTTGGCATGGATATGGAGAGAAGGGCACACTGCTACGCTGCTGGTGGGATTGCAAACTAATACAGCCTTTTTGGAGATAAATATGGAGAATCCTCAAAGATCTAAATGTAGAACTTCTATTTGATCCTGCAATCCCATTACTAGGTATCTATGCAGATGAACAAAAGTCATTGTACAACAAAGACATTCACACCAGAATGTTTACTGCAGCCCAATTGACAATAGCCATGTCGTGGAAGCAGCCCAAATACCCATCAATCCATGACTGGATCAACAAATTGCGGTATATACACCATAGAATACTATTCAGTCATAAAAATGATGGAGTCTTTACATTTTTTATGTTTATCTGGATGGAGTTGGAACATATTTTTCTTAGTATAGTATCTCAAGAATGGAAAAAAAGAAGTTTCCAATGTACTCAATACTAATCACTTACAGGCTCATACAAATGATGAAACACAGTAGTCCAGTAAGAAGGAGGGCACGGGGGGAGGAGCACCCACTGTCCTCTTTTTTTCCTTCTACCTCTGGGCCTGTAAGAGGTACTATGAGTAGGGACAGTGAGTGGAGGAAGGATGGGGAGCTTTTGGTGAGATCTCACCTAATATGCACAATGCGAGGGTACATCTCAAAACAGTTAAGAGCAAATTATAAATGTCTTTCCACAAAAAATAAGTAAGTGACATGATGGTTATGTTAATCAGTTTGATAAACATTCCACATTGCATATCAAGTCATCACATTGTACCCCATGTATGTATACAGTAATGATTTAATTAAAAAATGAATTAAAATAAAAAGACTTTTTAAAAAAAAAATCCTCTTCTAATGACCAAACCAAAGGTAATTTCAAAGGACAGAGATCTGATTTGTTGGATGATAAACAGTGTATTGGTTTAGTCATTCTATACTGAGAACAGTGGTTGGGCATTTTTTAAGATGGATGGCTACACTTGGTTTCCATAATGATAATAAATTTGTCACAACTTAGTAACATGGACTTGTCCCTAGAAGCAATTGTTAATAATTTTAAATATTAAGGTCTTTCCAAGGTTCTAAGGATACTGATTCATATGAAATTTCTAAAGTAAGTAGAATGACGCTCCTCTTGGGGAAATGGCAAGTCTTCAGGATAGATGATAACCCATGTGAATAGTTCCAAAGCATTTCCACATGGTAGATATGTTAAACTATCTGAAAAATAAATGTTCAAGTCTACAGGAAGGCGCAAAACAAAGGTTATGGCTCCAGAGGGCATATTTCTTAGAGGGCTTGCTGAATATGTAAATAACTGACTTTTGTTTTTGTAACATGCTTGCTTGAGGACCCCATTGAAAATGTGTGCAATTCAGATTTGTCTCTGACCTTTGTGAAGATTTTATCTGTGTAGTGTGGGTATTTGGCTTATTTTGACTTATTACAGCTTTTATTTTATTTTTTTTCACTGTATATTTAAAGTAAAATTTATTAAAAGAAAAGAGGTATGAGTTAATGCTAAGTGGGGTGGTTTTGGTTTGACTTGGTTTAGTCAGACTCTAAACATTTGAGATAGCCTGAACTTGAAGTTCTTCAACTCTAAAATCCTCAAGCCTCTGACTTGAATCCAAACCAAAGTACTGTTATTGCCTCTTTTCTGAAAGTGCAGGAGAGAAATATTACCATTTCAGACTTTTTATACTGAGGGAGGAGCATTTGCTTGCCTTATAGTGACATGAGTAGGTGCTAATTTTTTTCTACAGGATATTAAAAACTGGGTAGCATAGCAGTAAAGAGCGAGCCACTTTTTATGGACACCCTAGAGTTTTATTGTTTTAATATAAACATTTTATATTTCTTCCTTTTGGAAAAAAGCCACTGTCTCACAGACTACACAGTGAGTTGGGCTGGCTCTTTTAGCCTTTGAGGAGAATCGCAGGTCCAGCCATTATCATCCTCCTAAGTTATTTTGAAAGCATTTTGGCTGCCGTATTGGCAGCAAAATATACTGTCTATGGATCATCTCTACTTCTGTATTTATTACTCCACTGCACCCACTGTCTTCTTTTTCCTTCCAACTCTGGGCCTGTAGGAGGTACTATGAGCAGTCACGCACTTTAGATTAACATACTACAAACCTGCACATCTGCTTTGTAGTTTTTATTAAATTGTTGGATGCTTATAATCCAAACTTTTACTAGGATATTGAACAAATTTAGTTTTATTGGAAAATTAAAAATAAATTCTCCCCTCCAGTGGGCTGGCTTTCCATTTGTTAATTCTCCCCTTTGCTGCTCAGGGGCTTGTGAGTTAGATTCAGCCCCAAAAGCTTGTGCTTTTGGTGTGACATGTAAAGGACTCCTGGAAGATGTGTCAAGGAACTTTCCCCTGTGTGTTCCAGTAAGAGCTTTATAGTTGGAGGTCTTGCAATTAAGTGTTTAACCCATTTAATGTTTGTATGTGGTGTCAAGGCGAGGGCCAGTTTCATCCTTATGCAGATAAACAGTCAGGAGTCCGTCCCTTCAGCTCCGTTTATTGAGGAGACTGTACTTCCTCCAGTGTAGACGTTGGCGCCCTTGCCGAAGGCATTTGTTTTCTTCCTCATGATTGTGACACACACCCTGCTTGCTGCCCACATCATTCCTGAGATTGTTATTATTATTACTTTTTTTTTTTTGGCCCAGACTGGGTTTGACGGGCCACCTCCTACATATGGGCCAGCGTCCTACTCCTTGGAACTGCCCTGAAATTCTTATTATTATTGTTTCTTTCGACCTTGATCTGGAGGTTTCTGGGTCCAAAGCAGCCACAAGCCCACACGGCAGGGTCGGTTCAGAACCTAGCCTTGGGGAAGATGGGTTTCCGAGTGCAGGTGGCTCGATGCAACAAGGTGCCAGCAAAGTCTGTGAAACAGGAGAAAGGATCCCTCAGAGGTCCCCGGGAGGTGAGGGTGCAGACGCCGGGTCACAGGAAGTCTGGAGACCTCAGACAGAGAAGCTGAAGACCAGGCCTCAGAGAGGCCTATCCCCCAGCTTGGGATCGCAGAGTTCAGAGGAAATGTGAGGAGGGGAACTCACTTCCCCTGCTCTATTCCTGGCCAGTAGGTTTCATCATGGTCTGGTCAGCAGCTGCAGGCTGCACTGGGGCCCACGAGGTGAGGAACAACCACGCAGGGAGGGGACGGGGCACAAATGGGTTTGAAACAACTAGTGTTGGGCCCCCAAATGGATGCTGAGGCAGCAAATACATTGAAAATATAAGACACAAATATGGCAAAGGTCTGATAATAGTGATCTGACCTAAGATGGTAAATTCATAACAGTGAAAAGGGTAATATTAGTTATAGATACATAAAAGATAAAACAGAAAACATGGGAGTTTAGATGAAATGGAAGAACATTTTAGAAAGTAGAAATATCAAACTGAGTAACTCTTCTAGGAGATAGCAAAAATATATACATTTTGAAATATCAAGTTTGAGCAATTGGATAGATAAAAGCTTGCTAAGGCAAACGTACTAATATTGCATTATAATTTTAGAGCCTAAATGGATGGCACATGTGTATGGACATGTGCAATGCTTTGAACTGTTTATTTGATTGTAAATATGTATAATAAATTTGGAGTAAAAAATAACTTAATTTGAGGAATTTAAGCCAATATCTGGGTCATAGGACTTTCTGTCACAAGTATTTTTAGGAGAAATGTGTTAATAAATAATAGAAAAATGCAAATATATATTATAAAATTTAATAAATAAGTACAACCTCAAATTCAAAGGTAAAAATTAGCATCAATGAAGAAAATAGACCTTTGAAATTTCTAGAGAGAAAGGGAAAATTACTAAGTAAAGAATAAGGTCAAATTAACATCCACACTGTATAGATCTATTAGGCATAAGAGATCACTGGGGACATATGCTTAGTCATTAAAAAAAATCTTATAATTTTATATCAAGCTAACTATCATTTAAATGTTAGGCAATATGATTTTTCTCAAGCAGAAAAAGCCTCAGGAAATATACCATACAAAGATGTAAGACAATGTAGACATTGAAAAATATCCTTGGAAGAAGTATTTAAATAAGGAGAGAAACATACACAGGAGATGCTGCATACTCTATGGTAAGGGTAATCAACTTTTATCTTAAAACATATTTTGATAATTTTCTAGAAAATAAACTTGTATGTCACATATTAAAATGTGTTTATAAATGGTTATTGTCTGAGAGGTAAAGGCTTGCTGGACTGACTCTCACAATTCTTGGCTTACAATGATTGTTCTCTAGACATAACTATGTAGAGAATAGAAATGAAATTCTCAGAAAAGTTAGAAAATATTACACCTATTGATACAAGTCAATCAAAGAGATATTAGTAATAACAGTGTCTAGCATGGTGCTCAAATCCTAAGAGGTGCGCAGAAAGTATTCGTGGAATGGCTGAGTGGCTGACAGACCTCCTGACTTTATGAAGGAACACAAAGAATGATACTTCACAGGCAACACGTGGTGTGGACACAAAGACAATGGAGAACAGCAGAGAAGGGGAACAGGTGGCAATAAATCATGGTGTTTACTTATAGGTTTAAAATGAAGAAAAAAACCAAGTAGTTCATATAAAATTATAAATTAATACAAATATCTGGTCATCTTGAAGTATTATTTATGATTTTTAAAGTCCTCTAAGCTTTATAAAGCATATTGCATAAAAAATTCAGCACTTATTTGACCTTATTCCTGATTTGCTTTAACCTGTGAGGCTACTATATTTATGTCCCAGCATATGTCTAACTTGACAGCTATTGTGTGAACGTAAAGTTCACAAACAGATTATTAATGTCAAAGCTGCTGAACGATAATAAACCCTACAAGGCAATAAATGTTATGAATCCTCATCTTGAAAAACCAAAACCAAAAAATGAACTAATCAGCTCCATAAATTTACAAATATAACTGGGAACTTCAATCTAATTTTTGACCTGCTGAAAATAATGTCTATAACTTATAAATTTTCCTGCCCATGCACACACTAAAGATATTTTAACATATTTGTAACACAATTTTGACACTTAAATTTTAACAGGTTAACAACAGTGGCTACATACTTAGTAGTACTAACAATCCAAATTGGTCTGTCATTCAGATGAGCAAAGACTAACCCCAAAATATAATAAGGGAACAGCAAAGGAAGCCCAGCTGCCGTGCTATAATCATTCAATAATCTTCATCTCTACACTTGAAATGCCCCTATGAGGAAAGAGTGATAATTTATTTTATCCATGTCTTGTGCTTAGGTACCTAATTATGAAATTTAGACACTAGGAAATCTCTGAAACTCATTTTTCAGTAGAAAAATAATGTGAGTAGATAAGTTGCTTTATAAGCTTTAAGAAAATAAACATATCAAAATGATTCTGAGAGAACAGGAGATATCTGTGGTCTCCACAGGAGTTGCCTTGCAATGAATTGCCTTAGACGAATGATGTAACCTTTCCAAACCAACTAAACCTGCCTGCAGGATCTGCCCCACCTGAGTACATTTTTTAGCTCCCTCTGCTATCTTCTAGCAGCAGTTCTCAACCTGTGGGTCGAGACCCCTTTGTAACAATGAAAACACGTCACAGCATTAGCAATGCAGGACAGGTGGCCACAACCTGCCGCCTTAGCCCTGGCGATGTTGATGCTGTGGTGGCAGGAGGAACCAGCTTGCTGGAGGGGTAGGACACCTGCCAGAGACACTGGCACTTTGCTGTCTCCTCCCCATGCACTCTGGCTGGTCAATTTCATGGATGGCACCTTGCTGTCTCCTCATGTGAGTTTCCAGGGCCTGAGAGTTTTGGCACCTTGCTGTTGGCTATAACTGTCAAAAACCCATGCCCTAAAAGTCAACATTGAGTTCTGGCAGAACTACTATATAAACCCCTGAGCAGAGAGCCTGAGGACAGACCTCAAAGAGAAAGCAAGAGAGCTTGTTCCCCTCCTGGGTTCTGTCTGCCAGGACCTTTGGGTTTTGTAAGCTTTTGTATTTGTCTCTGTGAATAAATCCTATCTTACCACCATATAAGATTATATGCTAGGAGTATAGCAGAACCTCTGTAAGGTGACCACACAGGGACTATGACAAACTGGTCAACATACAGAGGTGGTCAGCATCAGGATCTGTGGTCCTTTGATTCATTCTTTGAATCACCGAGACCAAGAACTTGAAACTCTGGTATCATTAAGAAGATTGAAAACCACTGTTAGAGTTTGTGAGCTGTTCTAGCGACCATATCACCAGGGGAGGTTTGATGGTAAGTGTGAAATCACCATCCACTCACCTTTATCCTCCCCCATCCTGTGCTACAAACAAAGCTGAGAAAACTTACAAAGGCAGATAATTGGCACCATTGTGCCATTTGCCTGCACTGGAAATTTAATTCCTGGGCAAACCAATTTTAGCCAAATCTTTGATTCAGGCTTGGATTTATAATGTCTCCATATTCAAAAAATAAATGAAAACAAGCACTCATTTCTGGATATTGACTTAGGTACAGCCAAATCATTCTAGTGTTCAAGTGATAAGGTTAAAGTAGAAACTTTCACTTTGGTGGCAGTTTTCTCGGGTCAGGCCGTTTGTTAGTCCCGAGCAGGGTTGGTATAGGACATGGTTAGGCTAGTTTGCCCTGGGCATGGGTCAGGCTGACCTGGGCCATGTGGAAATGGGACCTGATCTAGACCTTGGAGGTAGATTGTTGTGGGGAAGATGATTACGTCCCTGGGGCTTTAGATGTAGATCCACAGATATATATTCTTAAAGAACAGAGTTGCTCAAGACCATGGAAAAGTTCCAACAAGCAGCTGACACCTTCAAAGTAATATATGAAATCCACCCACTAAGGGTAGGGCCAGGTTTGCTGTCCAAACCATGAGAATAAACCTTTCCTCTCTTCCTTTCTTGCTTAACTTTGATTCCTCTTGTTTCTTTCAATTATTCTGATGACTACCTTGAACCATCATCACATGTCCCCAACAGTTTGCTAAAAGTATGTCAAAAATAAACCACAAACAGTATAAAAAAGGGACAATGTAATATGAGCTTTTAAAAATCTCACTTACAGTTGATCCAGAAAAGAATGAAAATTTTCCCCAAGGTCAGTGGAGGTATTGCTTACAATAGAATAAACATTAGTCTGCCCCATTCTTTATAAGTCCATCCTTTCAAACTTCAGGCCCAAAAGTGTAGACTTGACCCTGGCAGACATGCCCTATGGGGGATGACCTATCCCAGTTGCCTTCTTCCCCTCCATGGCTAAATCCTCCCCCCACAGTGCCAAAGCCCCCACTGCTACTGTCCCCCAATGGTGCCTAATGCCCCTACCTGTTACTGCCCCCCACCAGTGTGCCTAATGCCTCCCCCCACATCCTGCCAGTACCTAACCCTCCTCTGTGACAGCTCTCCTATGCCTAACCCACTGACCTCCTGCTGCTACAGCAGCTGTCTCACTGAGCCAGGTCTCCTTTCCTGCCCTTCACTCACTCAACACAGACACCCACCATCACTCTATCATTTAAGTCAGACACTGCATGGGCTCTGCATTTCACTCAGTGTAAGTGTTTAAATCCTTAGACTGGCCGGTAAACAGGATGAGCATATGTTTGTTCGGGATGACAGCTACTGAAAGTTGAGTACTTGTCCCCAGGGCCCAATCAGTGAGGATGAAAAATGAAGGAAGTTGTTTGAGGAAACAGAAAGAGAAATTCATTAATTTGCCAGCAGATCAGCAGATGAGGAGGGCGGCAGACTATCATCTTGAGAGACTACTGTCCTGCCCTTAAGCAGAAATACAGACCTTTTTATAAAGAGGCATTTTCAGAGGTTGGTCTCAGATCTAAGTGACCAGGGTCACACACATCATGGCCTTGGGCTGGTGTCGTTTGGCCATATTTGATGGTTTAGGTCAGCCTTATCCTTATTGAAGATGATGTGCTGAAGTTGATCCTGACTTCTTCCTGACAATTCAGCTGTGCCATCTCCAGTGCTTTAAGATGCTAGAAAACAAAGAACAAACAACATTTTTCTTTTCCTTTGATTACTGCCCTAGGGCAGGAATGCAGGTTTTAATTCCCAAAAAGTGTGGTAGGTGTTTTTATTTTGTTTGTGTTGTTTTTTAGAGATAGAGTCTCACTTTATCACCCTTGGTAAGAATGCTGTAGCATCACAGCTCACAGCAACCTCCAGCTTTTGGGCTTAGGCAATTCTCTTATCTTAGCCTTCCTAGTAACTGGGACCACAGGTGCCTGTGAAAACACCTGGCTATTTTTTTGTTGCAGTTTGGCCAGGGCCAGTTTGAACCCACCACCATTGGTATACGGGGCCAGGACCCTACTCACTAAGCCACAGGTGCCACCCAGGAAGAGGTTTTAAAGAGACAATTTGTATCACATTTTTATATCATAATTTTTTTGTTTTAAAGAGGCAATTTGTATCACATACTTGATTCTCCAGCCATAATCATCAGTCTACCACTCTTTCATTCTTGAAACTATCTCCAGCTGGATGCTGGATTGCGTGGCCCATGACAGTGTGCCTCCAGCTGGGCAGACCACTCTGACCATCCCAGGCATCCACCTTTGGGGACACTCTCCTCTTTGCTATTTTTTTATTCCTTGGGCATATTTCTCTGTGGCCTGTCATCTATTGTTCCTTGGGCCTGAAATACTCACCTTCAGGTTTCTCATCACTGTCTTTTCTGGCACTTTCAAGACTTTACCTAAATGCAGTGTTCTCAGCCTGTCTAGCATGTGTTGTTGTTGAAACTTCAAGGGGGGCTCGGTCTAGATAAGTTGCTCATCACACAAAGATCCAATGACTGAGACAATGAGACTGACTAGGGAGAAAGGGACTATTAATACAGCAGACATCTCTTTGGAAGATGGGAGGGGATGCCTCAAATGCCTCTCTCAGACTAAACTGTAAGCTTTTAAAGAAGGGGCTATAAGCCTACAGGAAGGCAGGTATGCTGTGCAGGTTGGGGGCTGGTGAAGCTGGACATTAAGCAGTCTGCCCTGAGCTTTCCCAATCTCTGTTCCTTTGTCTTACAGAAAATCCACCATTTGTGGGAAACAACTCAGAAGACCAAGTAGTTAGTGAAGGGAGAGGATTATATACGGATCATTGAAAGTCACTCAGTGAAGGGCCAGTTAAAGACCCCCTTCCTAACACTGCCCAGTCTGTTTTCCTAGCACTCATAAATATCTATTTGTCTGTCTCTAAGACATCTAAAGAAAGAGAAAATCCTTCAAGCAACCAGTATTAAGCACCAGTTGACCTGCCAGTACACATTCATCAGGCTGACAATGGATTTTTCAGCTGACAGTTTCCAAGTCAGAAGAAAATATTTGTCTGTCTTTAACATTCTTAAACAAAAGAATTTTTAGCTTAGAATTCTGTATCCTGCTAAACTAAGCTTCAAAATTGATGGAGAAATCAAATTTTTTATGGATATGCAAACATCAAGGAAATTTGCCACAACAAGGTCAGCTCTACAGGAATTACTTAGGCATATTCTTCATACCAACCATCACAATGGCCCACCAATATAGGAAGTACCCAAATTAAAGGACAAAACCTACCTCCTACAGGGGCACAAAGAATAAAACTAACCTATGGACTTTCACCAAAAAAAAAATAAACAAACAAACAAAAATAATAATAAATAGAACTCCACCCCACCACACTTGTCAATTCTCACTCAAAAAAAAAGTTAATGACTTGAATTCCCCACTGAAGAAACACAGGGTGGCTGATTGGTTCAAAAAGTAAAAGCCATCCATATGCTATTTTCAGGAAACACACCTACAAATCGAGGCTCAGGATAAAGGGATGAAAATCAATATTTCGGGCAAATGGAAATTAAAAGAAATGAAGGGTCATAATCTTATTTTCAGAAACAAGTGGATTTAAAGAAACTAAAGAAAGACAAAGATGGTCACTTCATATTGGTCAAGGGAACAATACAACACGAGAACATCTCAACTCTGAATATTTATGCACCCAACTTAAATGGTTCCAGATTTATGAAATAGAACTTGATTGGTCTGAGAAAAGTCATATCCCATAACACCATAGAAAGCTGGGAACTTTAGCACCCCTCTGACAGAACTGGACAAATCCTCAACAGAAACTAAAACAGATATACAACTGACTTAAATGTGACCATAGAACAAATGGGCTTACCAGACACATACAAAGTATACCATCCCAAAGTTAAGGAGCATATATCCTACTCTTCAGCCCATGGAACATAATTCATAATAGATCTTACCCCAGGATACAAATAAGACCTCAAAAAAATTAAAAGAATTGAAATTATGTCTTGTATCTTCTCAGAACACAAGGCAATAAAGGTGGAACTCAACTCCCACAAAAATTTTTATCTCTACACAAAGGCATGGGAATTAGCTGTCTGACAGTTGGGTCAAGGGAGAGATAAAGGAAGAAATCATTAAATTCCTCAAACATAACAACCATGAAGCTAAAAATTACCAAAGTCTATGAGATACTTCAAATTAGTCCTAAGGGAATTTATTGCATTAGATGCCTGCATCTGGAAAACAGAAAGAGAGCAGGTCAACTGAATTAATCATCTTAAGGAAATGGTAAAGGGAGAGAAATCAAAAGCCAAAGCTAGCAGAAGAAAAGAAATAACCAAAATTAAGTCACAAATAAATGAAATTTAAACAAGGAATCATTTGGAAAATTAATGAAACAAAAAGTTTGTTCTTGGAAAAGATAAATAAAATTGATAAACCTTTAGTCAGATTAACTAAAAACAGAATAGAAAATCTCTCAAATAATGTTAATCAGAAATGAAAAAGGGGCAACAACATCAGATGCCACATAAATAGAAGAGATTATCTTTGAGTACTACATGAAAATTAGGCCCAGAAATTTGACAATGTAGAGGTAGTGAACCAATACCCAGAATCATACCATTTCCCTAGACTTAACCAAGAGAAAATAGATTTCCTAAACAGACCAATAGCAAGCACTGAGATTGCAGAAACAATAAAGAAACTTCCAACAAAAAAATTCCCAGATTGCTTCACATCAGAATTCTGTCAAATTTTCAAAAAAGGAGCTTTTACCTATACTACAGAAACCATTCCAATACATTGAGAAGGAACCTTCTCCCAACACATTCTATGTAACATACATCACCCTGATACCAAAACAAAGAAAGGACTCAACTGAAAAGGAAGACTACAAACCAATTTCATTAATGAATATCAATGCAAAAATACTCAATAAAATCTTAGCTAATAGATTACAGCTACACATTAAGAAATTCTACATCATGATAAAGTAGGTTTCATGCCAGCATGCAAGGCTGGTTTAACATATGCATATCTATAAATGTAATTCATCATATCAATAGAAAAACAAAGACCACATGATTCTCTTAAAGGATGCAGAAAAAGCATTTGATAAAATTCAGCAAAGTTTTTGAACAAAACACTTAAGAATGTAGGCATATGTGGCACCTTTCTTAAACTGATTGAAGCACTTTCTGACAATCCCACAGCTAATACACGGAAGTGAGGAAAACTGAAAGCTCGTCCCCTTAGAACTAGTCACAGACACGGTTGTCCTCTATCTCCACTAGTATTCAACATAGTTCTGGAAGTTATAGCCAATATAATCAGGCAAGAGAAGGATATAAAGGACATCCAGATGGGGTCAGGGGATGTCAAACTCTCACTCTTTGTCAATGATATGATTTCAAACTCTCACTCTGTGTCAATGATATGATTTTATAAGTAGAGAATCCCAGAGACTCAACCACAGGACTCCTGGATGTGGTCAGGAAATACAGCATTTCAGGGTATTAAATCAATGTCCACAAATCAGTAGCTTTTGTATATGTCAATAAGACCCTAGTTGAGAAGCTAATCAAGGACACAATTCCCTTCACAGTAGCTTCAAAGAAAATGAAATACCTACAAATATACCTAACAAAAGAGGTGAAGGGCCTCTACAGAAAGAATTATAAAACCCTAAGAAAAGAAATTGCAGAAGACATTAACAAATGGAAGAACATATCATACCCTTGGCTGGGAAGAATAAATTTTGTTAAAATGTCTATACTACCCAAAGGGAACCACAGATTCAGTGTGTAGTTGAAATACCAACACAGTATTTTGACAAACTGGAAAAAATAGTTCTTTGTTTCATATGGAACCAGAAATATCCCTGGATAGCAAAGGCAATTTTTCATTATAAAGTTAAATCTGGAGGCATCAACTACCAGACTTTAGGCTATATTATAAGTTCACAGTGATAAAACAGCATGGTATTGGCACAAAAATAGAGGCATAAACATTTGGAACTGAATAGAAAACCAAGAGATGACACCAGTCTCTAGTTGCCATCTGATGTTTGATAAACCAAACAAAAACAAAAGGATACAATGAGGAAAAGAATCCCTATTCAATAAATGGTGCTAGGAGAACTGGCTAGCCACAGTAAAAGACTGAAACTGGACCCACACCTTTCACCACTTACAAAAATTGACTCAAGGTGAATAAAAGATTTAAACTTAAGGCCTGAAACAATAAAAATCCTAGCATAAAGTGAAAGGAAAACTCTTGAAGATGTCAGCCTGGGGAAAGATTTTATGAAGAATACTTTAGTGGAAATTGCAACAACAAAAATAAACAAATGGGACTTACTTAAACTGAAAAACTTCTGTACAGCTAAGAACACAGTAACCAAAGCAAACAGACAACCTTCAGAAAGGAAAAAGATATTTGCATATTATGAATCTGAAAAAGCTTGATAGCTAGGATCTGTAATCAACTCAAACTAATCCACACACACACACACACACACACACACAAAGGAGTAAAGAATCCCATCTATCACTGGGAAAGAGACAAGAACAGAACCTTCTCTGAGGAAGACAGATGAATGGCTAACAAACATGAGAAAATGCTCATTGTCCCTAATCATCAGAGAAATACAAATCAAAACCACCCTGAGATACCACCTAATCCCAGAAGGATTAGCCTGCATTACAAAGTTCCAAAATTGTAGATGCTGATGCAGATGTGGAAAGAGGGGAACACTTTCACACTGTTGGTAGGACTGAAAACTAATACAGCCTCTTTGAAAAGAAGTATGGAGAATCTTCAGAGAACTCAAATTAGATCTCCCATTTGATCCTATAATCCCACCACGAGGCATCTACCCAGAAGAAAAAAAAAAATCATAAAGACATTTGCGCTAGATTTTTTATCACAGCTCAATTTACAATTGCCAAAATGTGGAAACAACTTAAATGCCCATCAACTCAGGAATGGATTAACAATCTGTGGTCTATATATACCAGGAATATTATTCAGCCATTAAAAAAGATGGAGACTTTACATCTTTTACATTTACCTGGATGGAGTTGAAACACATTCTTTGTAAATTATTGCAAGAATGGAAAATCAAATATCCAGTATACTCAATACTAGTATAAAGCCTGTAGACAGTCTAATTAATGCCCACATAGGAATAAAACTCAATTCAATTCAAGTTGGGAAGGGGGGTATAGGGGAGGGGCAAGAAAGAAGAGGAGGTTGGGGCACAATGTAAGGGTATACAACACACCTTTTGGGTGCAGGACACAACTACAACAGGGATTCTATGTAACAAATTCACATGTTGTGACCTAGTTGTTTATACTCTTACATTAACTTGAAATTAAAACAAACAAGAAACCTACCTGTTTCTCTAAATCTTAGGCATTTACCTTACTACCAACAATGTATGCAGTTTTCAGTTTCTCTGAATCCTCAGCGTTATCAGGATTCTTAAAAATTATTTGACCAATTCTGATGGGTCTTATGGCTTTACTATGCATTTCTCTAATGGGAAATCAAGCTGAAAACCTTTTCATATGCTTATTGACATCTATATATCTTCTTCAGGGAAGCCTCTGTTCATATTTTTTGGCAATTTTGACTTGTATTTTTTTCTGATGAGTTTTGAAAATATTTCTACATATGGTAGCTATTAGAACTTTGTCATATATGCATTTGCAAATATTTTCTCAGCCTATAACCTGTTTTACAAGCTCCTTTTAGAGTCATTTGCAGTGAAAAATTGTTTACATATAGTCAAATTTTTTTATTTTTCTCTGATGATTACATTTTGCATATCAAGTCTATCACCACTCTCTTAGCCTTAGATACCAAACATTTTCTCCTGCTTTTTTCCTAAAAATTTTATCATTTTCACTTTACATTTATTTTATAATCAACTTTGGAAAATTTTTGTACAAAGTATGAAATTTTAGTCTGGGTTTATTTTTTGTTTTCCCTATAGACATCCAATTTGTTCTGGCAACACTTATTGGAAAGGCTACTCACGTTCCATCTAACTGCTGTTGCGTCTTTGCCAAAAATCAGTTGTGTGGGTCTCTTTCTGGGATCCCTAGCTGATCAAGTACGCTTTTTTTCTTAGGAAAATACCTTTGTCCTCATGTTGGTGACTTTTATTTGCAGAAACTACTAGAAACTTGAAACTTGGGCTCAGGAACCTTTTGTCGTGAGATTGTATATATATGTATTTTTTTTTTAATCTTAGCACAGTAGTAGTAAGCTAACAATATGGAACAACATTAAATTACTATTTACTGGGCTGTTTCTCTTTTCTACATTGATCGTCTTTTTTTAAAATTCATTCAAGTTAAGTTACTATCTCCTAAAAAGCCTACCCAAAGCCAGGGCTCACCATCTTTTCATGTAAGTTATTAGGCTTACAAAATGATTATTGTTATTTTAAGATTATATGCTAGGAGTACAGCAGAACCTCTGTAAGGTGACCACGCAGGGACTATGACAAACTGGTCAACATACAGAGGTAGTCAGCATCAGGAACTAGACCCACTGTACTGATACGTACATGTGGTGCATGTCCAGTCTATGAAAGGAGGTGGTCAGTACTGAGGAGCTTCTACTGGAGATTGCAGTTTGCTATAGTCTTAATGTTTGTGCTACCCCAAAATTCATATATTGAAACCCTCATGAATGAGATTAGTACCCTTATAAAAGATGCCCCAGAGAGCTGCCTCACCCCTCTGCCATAGAAGGACCTAGTGAGAAGATGGCCATCCCTAAACAAAGTAAAGACTCTAACCAGGCATCAAATATGCTGATGCCTTTATCTGGCACTTCCCAGCCTCCAAAACTAAATAAATTTTCTCTGTTATTGATTTAGCCAATTTATCGTATTTCATTATTACAGCTGGATGGACTAAGATACAGTTATGCCACATTACCAACAACTTCTGGTTATTTGCTGTTTGATTGGAGGATTTTTTGGTTAATTGTTTTCATCTTCTTTGCTTTATCCTTTTTCCTCTGAGGACTTACTGTTGTTCTTTGACTCCATATGCTCATGGTATCATGTAGACTACAACATTCTCCACATCAATACTTCAGAATTTATATTCTGACCATGACCAGTTCTTCTATTGGAGCAGATTTTAATCACCTTTCTTATTTCCATGGGAAAATGTCTAATGTGAATAAACATTTTGGTTAGCATTTAGTGCATAGATTTGAAATAAACTCAGAAAACCATATGTCAAGGGCATAATATTTGTTGCCTAAATCTGTGGTATTTTAATTAATCTACATGAAAGTGATCTCTTGTGATTCAGCAAAATCCAGCCCCAAATACTGGGGATGTTGAATCACTACTCTGAAGCATGATTTCATATCTCTATACTTACTAAACACTCCAGGGGACTCTGATGCAGGTGTTCTTTGGTTTATTTTTTAAGAAAGCTTGCCAATATCAAACCACCAGGAAGTTACTTATAACTTACCATAAAACTCTGATTCACCACAGAAACTTCTCTGTATATGATTTCTTGAATTCAGGGACCCTGAGCATTTTATAAACAAGGTCATGTTTCTTGAGGAGCAGTTATCCACCTGTACCAACCTATTTGGAAGTGTGTTTTATCACCCCAGGACCACCACAGACAGAGTCTCAACTCCAGAAAAAAATTGATCGCTTGATCTAGGAGAGAGATAAGCCAATTTCTCTCCTATTGGGAGGGCAAAAGAAAATTCCCAAAACAAACAATAAAAACCAGAAAATTTAATAAAAATTGACCTTTGGGTCTAAATTCCTGGAGTCTAAGACCAGTGTTGTTGTACTATCAGAATGGGCTCAGGAAATTCACTTAATCATTTTAAGCTGGATATTGCTATTTGTGTAAAATAAGACATGAAAATGACCTATATCCTAAGACACTGGAGAAATCTGAGTGAGGTGACACTTCATAAATACTAAGCATTCAGTTTGGTTCAGAAGAGGTGATCACCAAACACTAACTAGTAGGAGGGACCATACTACTCAAGTAATACACTGTTTGTGATGGAAATCAGGTTTTCAAATCCATATCTCTACTCTCTGAGTAACTCTCTTGGCCTTTCAGTAAGACAACTGTTACCAAGTCTGCTAGTGTGTCAGGAGCCTCAGATGTAGAAGTCGGTGCAATGCGTACACTTTGTCCCAGAACTGAAAGCCTTCCAGGAGGTCCCTGAAAAATATTTGGAAGGTCTTATTTAATCAGAGATATATTTTGTTTATTTTTTGTTGGTTCATTTCTTTTTCTGCAGAGAATTCATGGCAATCTGGGCACTCTTTCTCAGCATAGTTGGGACATCATTTACACCTGGTAACCACAAAGGCTCTTCCCTACTACGTTGATCTCTCATCTTCTGAACTAGTGTTAGGAAGTGAAAAAATTCACAAGACTGCAATTTTGGATAATATCACCAGGAAGGACAGGTGAAGAAAATGCTTATTTTAGCGTTTGAAATAGGCATCTACTTGAGCTTCTTCATCTCCCCTAATGTTCCCTAGGCGATCATAAAGTTACTCAGATCCTACTAGAGGGAACATTTGACTAACTGGAAAGAAAAAGTAAGTCACATTCATTTATCCATTTTTATTAGAAGAAATTTTCAGTTTGTAAAGAGTTAAGTGGAGTGTGCTAACCCCTAATGCCCCCAAACCCAGGTTAGACAATTAAAAACTCACAACCAGTCTTTGTCAATTTGTGATACCCTGTATCAACTTTGCACAGCTTTGCATTATAAAAATATGTAATAAAATGCACATATTTAATAATATACAATGTGATAAATATTGACACCTGTCTAAGCCTATAACCATCACCACAATAAAGACAAGGCAGATTTCTTTAACTCCCCCAAAGTCTCCTGCCCCACTGTCTCTCCGTCCTCCTTAGCCAACCCTCTCAACTCCTGTTCTCAAACTGCCATTGCTCTGATTTTTATAACTATAATTTTGTTTTTCATAAAATTTTATATAAATGGAAATGTATACTACACTATATACCCCCTTTTCAATCTACATTTATTGAACTTAGCATAATTATTTTAAAACATATGCTTATTTTTGCATGTATCAGCATTTGTTGCTTTTTATCACCAGGTTGCCTTTTATTATACTGAGTTTCTTAACCCAGTCACCTGAGCGTGTTTGACTCTGAAAAATAGCTACCATGAATGTGCTACTTTTCTCTGAACATGCATTTTCATTTCTCTTGTGTTTCTCCTATGAATGGAATTTCTAGATTAAATGGTGGATGTGCTTTTATTTTTTTAAACAAGTCACCAAACTCTTTTCAACAATTTCACCAAAAATCTAGGTGAGTTTGGATTTGTGTTGTTTTATAACCTTAGCAACACTTGACATGCCCAAACTTTATGATTTCAACCATTCTAGTGGGTGCGTGGAGGAATATACTGGGTTTTACTTTATTCCTTTTATAATGAACAATATTCAAACATCTATTAATATGCTTCATTGCTGTGCGTATAGTATTAATATTTCTTTTAGTGAAAGGTCGGTTGAAATAATTTTTTCCCCCCATAGGGAGATTTTTCTTTTTGAGGTTTTTGTTTTTCTAATACATTCCAGAGAAGAATTCCCACCTTGATATATATTTCAAAGCCATTTTCCTTTGCCTATGCTTTTCACTTACTGTACTGTTTTTTAAACAAATCTCAATTTTTGTACTGTATTTTTCAACAAATTTTATTTATCTATGTTGTTCCATTTGTGTTTCATGATTTTTTTTTGCCTATTTAAGGAAAAAAAGTTTTGTTTTTTCTTCTTAGAAATTTTTGCCTCAGCAAATGTTATTAATGCTTTTTCTTATGTTTCTTTGGGGTTCAATAGTTTCTGCTCTTGAATTTTAGTTAATAAGAACATATTTTTCCATATTAATTCTCTTGGCATCTGAGTTGAAAATCAATTGGCGGTCCATGTCTGAGGCTATTTCTGAACCCTTCATTCTGTTCCCTGGGTCCATGTGCCTATTTTTATAACAAAACCGTACTGAGGTGCTTACTGTACCTTCACAAAAAGCATTAAAATATAGTAGCAGGGCAGGCACCTGTGGCTCAAAAGGGTAGGGCACTGATCCCATATGCTAGATGTGGCAGGTTTAAACCCAGCCCCGGCCAAAAAAAAAATGCAAAAAAAAAAAAAAATATATATATATATATACACACACACACACACACACACACACACACGCTACTGCACATGCTCTTTAACTTTGCTATTTTCTAAACAGTTTTTGGATATTTTACATCCTTTGACTTTTTGTGTAAATATGATAATCAACTTCTATATTTCTGTAAAATTCTGTGCTATAATTTTATTTGGTCTCATCTTGAATTTTTGGATCAATTTGAAGAAAATTGAGATCTTATAGGTATCAAATCCTTTGATCCATAAGTATGGTATATTTCCCCAACAATTTATATTTTTAAAATTTTGTTAGCAATGTGTTTTAAGTTTTGATGCAAGGAAATTGGGATATTTCTGTCAAATTTATCCATAAATATTTACATTTTGTAACGTTGTAAATAGTTTTCTTTTGTAATTTATATTAAAAATTTTATTGCTAATAGAAACACAATTGATTTTCATATTGATCTAATTTCTTACAATCATACTGAATTTGTGTATTAATTTCAATAGCTTTTTTAATGTAAAATTTGTTACATAGTATGTTTTCTTAAAAACAAAATTTCTGCTTTTTTGGTATTTGCCAGGACCCATATTGCAATATTGAACAGAAACAGTGAGAATACATACTCTTAACTTTGTTTCTTGTCTCATGAGAAAGGTGTTTAGTTTTTCATCATTAATTATCAGACTGTGGGTGGTTTTTTAGGTGCCTTTTTTTATTTTGAGGACTTCCTTATATCTCTATTTCGCAAAGTGTTTAAATATAGTGATTATTGCATTTTATCCAATGATTTGCCTATATTTGTTGAAATGATTTTATTTCATTTTAGTTGTCTGTATGAAAATAACATTAAATTGATTATTATATAGTATACCAAATATGTATTTCAGGGTTAAACCATACTTGGATGTGGAATATTATCCTTTTACATTTTGTCAAATCTGGCTATTATGTTTTGATTAATAATTTTTAAATATATGTTTACAATGAATATTGATGTGTAGTTTTTATTTTTTGTAATTCCTTTTATTTAGTATCAAGATAATGCAGGTTTCATTGGATACACTGGGAAATGTCTCATCTTGTTTTGTGGAGGAGATTGTATGGAATTGGTATTATTTCTTTTCTACACTTTGGCAGAATCCCAAAACAAAGACATTAGAGTCTTAAATTTTGCTTTACAGGAACTTTATATTATACACTTAATTTCTTTGAGTTAAATTACTTTCAGATTATCTATTTTGTGCAGGTTTTGTTGGATTTTATCTTCAAGGAAGGTCTCTGTTGCATCAAAGTTCTCAAATTTATTGTAATTCTTTCTCTAGAATTCTTTTATTGTCCTTTTCATTAGTAGTGCTGTCTCTCTTTTTATATTTCCTAGGTAATTTGTTCCTTCTTTACTTTTTTTTAAATCAGTCTGGCTATAATTTTATCTTTTTTCTTGATGTCCAAACACTATCTTTTCACTTCATATAGTTTCTTTGTCTTTTTTTCTATTTTATTTATTTTAGCATTTATCATTTTTTTCCTTTTTTTCTCATTCTTTAAAATGTACTTGGTTTTAGCATACTGCCTGTTTCTACTTCTTTCTGATATCATTGCAGAATATTGATTTTTAAAATTTATATTTACTTTTTATGGATATATTATATTTGTACGTACTTGGGAATACATGTAACAGTTTCATACATTTTAAACTATATTTCTAAGGTAAGTATGTACAAGCACTATGTAAATTTTTTTCTAAGTACTGTTTTAGTTGTACATCAAACAATGAGATTTTCTTAAATTTTATTGTTTTTCCTAATATCTCTTTTGATTTCTTCTTTGACCAATATCAAAAAATAGAAATATGTTGTTTGTTTGTGAACTTTAGGGATTTAAAATATATCTTTTATTGTTAACATTTAATTTCATTCTAATATGATCAAAGAACATATTTTTGTGTTTTTAGTTCTTTCAAATTTATTGAGAATTATTTTAAATCTGAAAATGCATTTAGTTGGGGGGATATTTTCATGTACACTTCAAAAGAATGTGTATTGAACTTTTGGGGGGTTGGAAAATATCAGATAGTCATAAAATATACAAATTGATTAATAGTTTTATTATATCATCTATAACTTTAAAAATATTCTTACAGATATAAATTATTAGTGAACTTTTGGAATTGCAATTGTCACTTCAGTTTTTTATATCACTTCTTTTATTTTTAATTTCATATTTAATACCTTTTGAAGCTCTCTAGTGAAATAAATACTTATAGGTATAGTTAATGTTACTTTTTAGTAAAATTGAAAACTAGGCATTTGACCATTATAATTACAAGGTTTTTAGTTTTTTGGTTGTATTTTTATATGATAGAAATTGATAAAATATATAATATTTGACTTGTTTAAAACTAAACATCAAACTCCCATGGAACCACCACTTAACAAGATTATATGTATTTTAGATCCTGTTGGTTGCCTTAAAAGAATCAGAATTTGGGAGAAATTTAATTTTTTCAGTAACTAGAAAAGACAGAGGGATTAATATCCAAACTGTCACTTAAAACTAATCTACCCTCCACATTATTATGAGTAACCTTTCAGGAATCAAATACTCATTGTCCAAAATACCAGAATGTGAGTCCTCAAGAGCCCTAAATTAGTAGCCTGTTAATATAATAGGATGATTTTGAGTAACATGTTTCAACCTGACAGTATTTGACAAACATGTTGAGTAGAGACAAGAAACAAGTAATACAACAAATAAAGCAAAGCAATGAAAACCATGTAAGAATGTATTTGATGTATCA
This sequence comes from Galagoides demidoff, assembly GCA_963574575.1. Taxonomy (NCBI): domain Eukaryota; kingdom Metazoa; phylum Chordata; class Mammalia; order Primates; family Galagidae; genus Galagoides; species Galagoides demidoff. The sequence goes on along the minus strand of CAUYQV010171022.1, from coordinate 28,580 downwards.
CCACCCATATAATAACAAAATTAAAAAGTATGTCATTGTTGTGTGAAGCTTTATCTACATGGAACTAAAATGTAATGAGCAGTGTTTGACTCCTGCTTGCTAATCTGTTCTGGAACAAGGTCTTTAAACAATACCTGAGGCAGAGATTCTTACCTCGCCTTGCCTTCCAAATGGTCACAAGTGACTTTACCCTAAAAGCTTGCTACATGGAGGATACTGTCTGGAGAACAGGTGAGGGAATCCACTTTCTCCCAGCCACTCAGGACTGCTCTGTTTTTAAGTCCCTGGGATTCTTAATATTTTTCTTTGAGAAACTGTATTTGTCTGTCCCTTTCTTCCTCTCAGCTCCCTTGGCCTTCAGGGATTGCTTTGCATATATCAACTAACCCCAGAACAAAGGGGTAGAAGATCAGAACAATGTGTAGGATGTTTCAACCTTTCATAGATCTAAAAGGATATTATGTCAATATAGTTCAAAAAGGCCATGAGAGAAAAATATTAGTATGTTAATGCAGAGATTCCACTTACAGAAATACTTCCAACTCTGTATAGAAACTTAAACAGGCAACTATGAAATATTATAAATTTTAGAAAATGAAAATTAAAAACATAACAGTATTCACGATCACTTTTTTATTTAAAATGACTATTATGTTTTTGTAAAAACTGTGGAGCAAAAAATCCTCTTAGGAGTACTAATTTTTACAAACCCTTTGGAGTATAATATGTTTCAGTCTTTTATAAACTAAAAATACATCATGTCTGTATAATTTCCAATAATACTGAGAAAGAAAAACACTACCATGTCGATGCATAGATTCAACTTACAGAAATACATCTAAAAGAAATAATTGAACAACTCTGCCGATATTTATGTGCAAAGTTTTCCTTTATTGTTGTTCATGGAATATAAAATTACACAATCTTTAATGCTTAGCAATAATAGCTTATTTGAGTTTCTGTTGTAGTCATCGTAGACTGGAATACATTGAATTAACATTCTATTTGTTACAATAAAATAAAAATAAAGATCTCTATTTTATTTACTTGAAAATAGCACTGTAATATATTTCGAGTAAAATATTACAGGCATAAAATATTTAAATTAAATAATATATAACATCTTTGTTTAAGTAATTCACATTCTTATGGTTATAGAAAAGTAACAACTAATAAGAAAAATATCAACCTGATGACTCTAACTGTGTATATAATGAAATCTGGGATTAAAAATGATATTTATATTCTTATTGATAACTTTTTCTAGTTCATTTAAACAATAAATTGATTTTTAATTAAAGAAAAGATTTAGGTAAATCTTCACTTGTTTTTAATACGTATCATAGGCATCTTTCTTTCTGTTCATGTAAAAATACTCATTATTACTGATTTCTTTAACTACACAGCATTATTTTGAAAATTTTACCTTATGGCCAGGTGCAGTGGCTTATGCCTATAATTCTAGCACTCTGGGAGGCTGAGGTAGGTCGCCTGCTTGAGCTCAAGATTTGGAGACCAGCCTGAGCAAAAGTGAGACCCCATCTCCACAAAAAAAAAGAAGAAGAAGAAGAAAGAAAGAAATTTTACTGTATGATTGAAACATGTTTTCTTAACAACATGGCCTCACCAAATATCCCTCCCACTTGGCATCTTACGCAGAGTATTATTCTGAGATTAATTCCTAGAAATCAATTACTGTTCAATGGATTTATATGTATTTGATCCCTTTTTTAAACTTAATTTTTATTAAATCATCACAGTATACATTTATGGGGTATAATGTGATGATATACAATGTGGAATGCTTAAAAAAATAATTAACATAACCATTACCTCACTTTTTTTTGTGGTAAGACATTTATAATACACTCTTAGTTGTTTTGAAATGTACACTTGCACTGTGCACATTAGGTGAGATCCCACCAAATACACTCCCTCCACTTGTCCTCTCCCCTCCCCTCCCCTTTTCCCTTCTCTCCCCTCTTTATTTCTGGACTATTTTTGTGTTTTATCACCCAATTAAACATGTAAGTGTATCTATATTGATTTCTATATTGGATGCTTTTCTTTTCCATTCTTCAGATACTTTACTAAGAAGAATATGCTCCAGCTCTATCCAGGTAAACAAAAAAGGTATAAAGTCTCCCTCTTTTTGGCTGTATACGTATATCACAAACTGTTTATCCATTCATGGATTGGTGGACATTCAGGCTGCTTCCATGACTTGGCTATTGTCAATTGGCCTGCAATAAACACTCTGGTACAAATTTCTTTGTTGTAAAATGATTTTTGTTCATCTGGATAGATAACGAGTAATGGAATGGTGGCATCAAACGGTAGGTCAACTTTTAGTTCCTTGAATTCTCCATACTTCTTTCCAAAAAGGCTGTATTAGTTTGCAATCCTACCAGCAGTGTAGCAGTGTTCCTTTCTCTCCACATCCATGCCATCATCTGTGGTTTAGAGATTTTGTGATGTGGGCTAATCATACTGGAGTTACGTAAAATCTCAAAGTGGTTTTGATGTGCATTTTTCTGATGATTAAAGGTGATGAGCATTTTTTCATGTGTTTGTAGGTCATGAGCCTGTCATCTTCAGAGAAATTTCTACTCAAATCTCTTGCCCACAAAGAAATGGTATTATTTTTTCTTTCTTTATTGATTAATTTGAGTTTTGTGTAGATTCTAGCTATCAGACTTTTGTCAGAAACATGACCTGCAAAAATATTCTCCCAGTCTGAAGGCTGGCTGTTTGCTTTACTTACTGTGCTCTTGACTATGCAGAAACTTTGTAGTTTGATCTGATCCAAGTAATATATTTTTGGTGTTGCTTCAATTGCCAGAGGGTGGGGGGGGGTCCTCCTCATACCAATTTCTTCAGATGTTTTCCCTGCAGTCTCTTCTACTATGTTTATAGTTTCATGTCTTAAGTTTATATATATATATGTGTGTATATATATACACATATATGTGTGTGTGTGTGTGTGTGTGTGTGTGTGTATTTTTTAGAGATAGAGTCTTCATTTTTTCACACTTGGTAGAATACTGTGACATCATAGCTCATAGCAACCTCCAGCTCTTGGGCTTAGGTGATTCTCTTGCCTCAGCCTCCTAAGTAGATGGGACTACAGGTGCCCACCACCATGCCCAGGTATTTTTTTTGTTGTTGTAGTTTGGCCAGGGCCAGGTTTGAATTTGTCACCTTCCATATATGGGGCCAGCACCTTACTCCCTGAGCCACAGGTGCTGCCATTACATTGAAATATTTTATGCAGGAAAAATCAACTTTTGTTAGTGGTGAAAGGTGAGGGTCCAGTTTCAGTCTTCTACATATCTCTAGCCAGTTCTCCCAGTACCATTTGTTAAATAGGAATTCTTTTCCCCAATGTATGTTTTTGTTAGGCTTATCAAAGCTCAAATGACAATATGTGCTTGGGGTAATCTCTAGATTCTCTATTTTATTCCATAGTCTATGTCTCTATTTTTGTGCCAGTACCATGCTGTTTTGATAACTATAGATTTATAATATAACCTGAAGTCTGTAATGTCATGCCTCCACTTTTGTTTTTATTTCTGAGTAATGTATTGGCTAATCCATATTTTTTCTATCCATATAAAATGAAGTACTATTTTTTCAAGTTCTTCAAAGTATGACATTGGTGCATTAATAGGTATTGAATTAAATCTTAGATTGCTTGGAGTAGTATGGACATTTTAACAATGTTGTTTCTTCCCAGCCATGAGCATGGGGTATGTTTTCCCATTTGTTAATATCTTCAGCTATTTCTTTTCTCGGGATTTCATAGTTCTCATTATAGAGATCTTTCACGTCCTTTGTTAGGTAAATTCCCAGGTATTTCATCTCCTTTGGCCCTACAAGGGATAAAATCCTTGACTCTATTTTCAGCTTGACTATTGTTGGCATATATAAAAGCTACTTATTTGTAAATATTGATTTTGTATCCTAAGACACTGCTATATTCCTCATTCACTTCAAAGTAGTTGAGTCCCTGGGTTTTTCCAGGTATAAAATCAAGTCATCCATGAAGAGTGGAAGTTTGACACCTCTGACACAATTTGAATACCCTTGATCCCTTTCTCTTGCCTGATTGCAATGGATAGGCGTTCCATTACTATGTTAAATAGCAGTGGTGCCAATGGGCATCCTTGTCTAGGTCCAGATCTGAGTGGAAATGTTTTCAATTTTACTCTGTTCAATATGATATTGGCTGTGGGTTTGCTGTAGTTGGCCTGTATTGTTTTAAGAAATATCCCATCTAAACCTATTTTCTTAAGTATCCTAATTATGAAAGTTAATTAATAGAATCACATGGTCTTTGTTTTTTTATTTTATTTATGTGGTATATTATATTTATAGATTTATGTATGTTCAAACAACCTTGTTACCCTGGGATAAAACCAACCTGATATACAACCTCATGGTGTATAATTTTTTTTTTTGGTGTATCATTGAATTCTATTTGCTAGGATTTATTGAATGTTTTTGCATGTATATTCATTAATGATATTGGTCTATAGTTTTCTTTCTTTCTTTTTTTTTTTTTTTTTTTGCAATTTTTGGCTGGGGCTGGGTTTGAAACCACTACCTCCAGCATATGGGGTCTGTGCCCTACTCCTTTGAGCCAGAGATACCACCCTATAGTTTTCTTTCTTGACTGGGACCTTTCCTGGTTTTGGGATTCATATGATATTTACTTCATTTCCTTCTTTTTCTATGTTTTGAAAATGTTTATGTAATATAGTTACTACTTCTTTTTTAAAGGTTTTGTAGAATTCTGATGTGAAGCCATCTTGTCCTAGATTTTTGTTTTTTGGGAGATTTTTGTTTATTTGATGCTATTTTAGTGCTTGATATAAGTCTATTCAAAATTTCTAATTCTTTCTGTTGAGTCTGGAAGGTGATGTGCTTCCAGGTATTGTTCTGTTTCCTCCAGATTATCATATTTCTGAAAATAGAATTTTTTGTAATAATCATTGATAATTTTTTTTTGAATTTCCATGGCACCTGTTGTTATTTCTCCTTTGTCATTTCTGATTGATGTTATTAAAGATTTTACTTTGCTGTTTTTGGTTAGGCTACTCAAAGGTTTATTGATTTTATTAATCTTTTCAAAGACTAACTTTTTGTTTTGTTAATCTTCTGAATGATTCTTTTGTTTTCATTTTCATTTAGTTCTGCTCTGAATTTGGTTATTTATTTTATTCTGCTGGGTTTGGGGCTGGATTGTTTTTCCTTTTCTAGTTGCTTGAAATGTCCCATTAGTTTGTTAAATTCCTCCCTTTCTTATTACTTGATGAAGGCTTCTACTGCTATAAATTTTCCTCTTAAGACTGCCTTTGCAGTATCCCACAAGTTTGGATATTTTGTGTCTTTATTATCATTTTGTTCCAAAAATTTGATAATTTCCTTCTTAATCTCTTCTTTGACACAGCTATCATTCAGCATAAGGCTATTTTGTTTCCATGACTTTGAGTATGAAGATTTCTGTTGTTGTTCAGTTCAACTTTTATTCTGTGATGGTGCAAGAAGATACAAGAAATAATTTCTACTCTTTTAAATTTGTTGACATTAGTCTCGTGTCCTAAGATAAGATAGATTTTGGAGGATGATCCATGGGCTGATGAGAAGAATGTGTATTCAGTTTTATTAGGGTGAAATGTTCCTTTTTTTAAAATTAAATGATAGCTATGTACGTTAATGCAATCATGGGATACAGTGTGGTGTTTTCATATACAATTTGAAATATTTTCATCAAACTGGTTAACATAGCCTTTATGTCATTTTCTTAGTTATTGTGTTAAGATGTTCATACTCTACTTTTAGAAAGATTCACTTGTACCCTTGTAAGATAAACCATAAGGTGAAATGTTCTATAGAGGTCTGTAATGTCCATTTGTTCTAGGGTTAGGTTTATTTGTTTAGTTTTTTCTTTGAGGATTTATCCAGAACTGACAAAAGGGGATTAAAATCTCTGACTATTACAATGCAGGAAGATATCACATTGTTCATATCCATTAGGGTTTTCTTTATAAATTGGGGAGCATGTAGGTAGGGCACATAAATGTTCAATATTGAAATGTCTTCATATTGTTTCCCTTGACAAGTATGTAGTGTCTTGTCTTTCCTTATCTTTGTTGGTTTAAATCCTATTGTATCTGCAAATAAAATTGTAACCCCTGCTTTTATTCTGATTTCCATTAGCCTGTATTATAAATGTCCATCCCTTCATCCTGAGTCTTTTTTTATATTTTGAGGTAAGATAAGTCTCTTATAGGCAACAGATACCTGACCTGAGTTTTTGTATCCAGTCATCCAACCTGTGCCTCTTTAGAGAACAATTTAAGCCATTCCCAGTAATTGAGAGAATTGATAGGTATGGTAGTGTTTTGGCCATCATGTTTTTCAAAAGTCCAGTGGATATTTTTAATTCTTTCACCATTGAAGAGGTTAGGTTTTATTTGATGAGTGAGTTTAGTTTGGTAGTAGACCATTGTGCTGGTCATTATGGAAAATGGGTTTGAATATTTCCTGGAGAGCTGGTTTAGTGATGGCAAATTTCTTCAACATGTGTAGGTTGATAATGTGTTTGCTTTCTCTATCACAAATTAAACTCAGTTTAGCTGGATACAGGATCCTGCGCTGAATGTTGTTTTGTTTTAGGAGATTGAAGATTGATGATCATCCTCTTCTGGCTTGAAAGGTTTTGTCTGAGAGATCTATAGTCATTCTAATATTTCTCCCTTTGTAGTTAATGCTTTTCTCATGTCTGGCTGCTTGCAGAATTTTCTCTTGCATTACATATCTAGAAGATGCTTTATTTGGGGTGAGTTTTTCTGGGGTTCTAAAAATGTATACTATCTGAATTTCTGTATCTTGTGCAATGCTTGAGAGAGCATCCATAATATTTTTCAATAGAGCATCTGTGCCTTTAAGACCATCCTCTTCTCCTTTAGAAATTCCTATAAGTAGGATGTTTGATCTTTGGAATTATCTCACGACTTTCTCAGGGAATTACATGTTTTGCTTTCCATTTCTCTGCCTCTTTGAGCCCTTGGGGTTATTCAAAAGGCTTGTCTTCAATTTCAGAGATCGTTTCTTCTGCCTGCTCAAGTCTGTTACTGAGGGATTATACTGTATTTTGAAGATCCCCAAATAACTTTTTCATTTCCTAGAGCTCTGCTATCTCTTTTGTCATTATGTTAACATCCTTAATGAGTTTTTCTTTGAATTCATTAATTTCTTGACACAACTATTGCACAATTTGTTGATTTTTTTCCATCTTTTCCTCCATTCTATTCATTTTATTTGCCATCCACATTCTGAATTCTATTTCTGACAATTCAGCCATTTGTCTATGAATGGCATCTTCTGTTGTGTCTCCTTAGTTATTCCTTAGGGGACTTGACCTACTCTGGTATTCATGTTGCCCAAGTTCTTCCACTGGTTCTACCTCATGATTGTTTTCCATGTTTGGCTAGTAAAACTTGTATGGTGAGATTGGATTGAGGGCCCCAGGAAGTGGAGTTAACCAGCCCTTTACCAATGAGCTGAGTCTGGTGATTATGGCTTTTCCCCTATAGTTTTACAAAGGTCCCTTTCAGAGCTGCAGCCAGAGACTCTGAGGATCTACCTGGTATGATAGCTCTAGCTGGCTCTGTCTTATAGTCAGCCAGCCTCTATCTAATCTTAATGAGTTGGAGTATTACACTGAAATCTCAGCTGGGGAGAGATACAAGTAACTGTGGTGCCCCCCCCACCACCAGCAACAGACTCAGTCTCTCCCAGTACATAACCAGCACCACTCAGTCTTGGAGAGTTCACTGGTGGACAACTGACATCAAGAGTTGTAATCTGATTGTCCTGGGCAGTACAATCACTGCTCAACAGGGAGAGGTCAAAGGGTCTTCAGTGACCTGATAGTATGGATCCACAGGCAGTTCCATCAAGAAAACCTGAGGGGCTAGAGTCTGGTTCCCTCCAGTGAGCAATGAGTTTAGGATGGTACATCCTGCCAAAGACTCAGTCCAGAGGTGTCAGTGCCTTCTGCCCCTGCCATGCACCATTGCCGGAAATGCCACTGGGCTGTAGGCTAATTCCCTCCAGTGAGGAACAGAGTCAGGGAGGTGCACCTGCCAGAGTGAAAGGGGAGCCAGTGTCTCCTCTACCACACACCATCAACTGGCAACCTTGAGGGACTGAAGCCTGGTTCCCTCCAGTGAGCAATGGCATCAGGGAAGTGTGCCTCAAAATTTGGAGCTGAGGCATTTGTGCCTCCACCTGCTGCCATGCACCACTCTGTCCTGTAGAGTCAGTGCCTTGCCACACTGTACACTCCTACTGGCAACCCTGAGGGGCTGAAACCCAGTTCCCTCCACTGAGCACTAGGGAAGTGTGCTGCCAAAGTCTGACCCGAGGTGTAAGCATCTACATGGCATGGTTCTTCTCTCTCTCTTCCCCATATCCCTCTGTCCCTGTGCCCCCGAACTTCCATGCAAGTCACTGTTTCCATGCTGCTATTCAGCAGCCCACAAAATGCCCAGTCTTCTCTCGGAACTGCCAAACACTCTAAGCCCTTCACTCCACTAGAAGAGGGGCAAAGGGTGGACTTGGAGTCCAGGATTGCTGGGAAAATATTTGTTGAATTTTATGCTGGGCAGGATGATGCTTAGGCTAAAGAGTGGGACCTCCCTGGAGAAGTAGGCCTCATGTATGGTGGCACTTTCCCATGGTATAAAATATGAAGTCTTTTGTTCTCTGCTCACTTGCAGAGAGCATACAGCAAGCCTCTTTCAGGAGATAGGGTCTCTTGTCTTCTTGGTGATGGGCTTTGTTCCTAGATTTTATTTGCTTGGAGTCACATCTTGCCTCTTCAGAGATGATGTGCATTTATCTATCTTCTTACTTAGCTCAGCTTCCCACCCTCAGCTTCATTGAGTCCATTCTGTCCATTATCTCTCCCTCTGGATAGGAACCATTGTTGAAAGCTGCCTCTAGTTGGCTATATTATTCTCTCTCTGTATTTGATCTTTGAATTCTATGAGTTTGAACTGCAGCAAGTCCAATTTATATGGAGACTTGCTTTTACTCTGGGCCCCCACCTCCCCAAAGACAGCAAGAATAACCCTCCTTTCGCAACCCCTACAGCCCTGGTCTCGGTCGCCACACAAAGGAATCAGGCGTGACATGGATTAGAAGTACAAGCTTATGGGAGGAGCGCTAACCCTAAGTGCTGGGTAACCCTGAGCCCCCTCCACAACAGCTATTTATTAAGGTTATACACAACAGGTGTGGAGAGTTAATGTAATTACATACAAGGGCTGTATGAGTAAAGGATTGCCACATGCTTTCTCCTAGGGTGTTCTTTCCTCATGTGTTCTTTCCCCACAATCCCCATGAAGAATTACCAAGTATCAATGTTCAACACATGCTTACTAACAAGTGACCTATCTTATCTCATTCTGGAACACTGAGTTACTTGGGGATTACCCCTAAGTCACAAAACATTTCTAGGCTTGCTAGGAGACTATCCTGTTCTCAGCATTCCCTTTTAATGTGATAAGAATCAGTAATTATGTTTTGCAAGCATGGTGTCCATTCCTCTACACCCTCTACCTTTTCAAAAGAAAAGGGAGATGAAGACTTTTATGATGATCCACTTCCACTCAAAGAATAATAAATACATTTTCTATACCTTATGATTTTACTTTACATTTGCTTTGTTCTAGTCTACTTAACTGTAAGAATACAGTGTACAGTACATACAAAATACAAAGAACGACCATCAGTAAGGCCTCCAGATATCAGTGGACTGTTTGCAGTTAAGCTGGGGGGAATCAAAATTTATGCATGGATTTTCAACTGTGCAGAGCATCAGCACCCCTAACACCTGTACATGTTATTTGTGGTACTACCCGAGGGCTATGCTACAAAGATACTTTCCTTAGAAAGTATATTCAAAGCATAGCAGACTTTAAATGTGTCAGTGCCACCATTTTGTGTCTCATTTTTGTAACAGAGGTAAAGATCTGAAAAATGGAAATTGTATTATGAGTTATTGCTTTCAAACTGCCCACCATTTGGGGGAATTAAAGCCTGCATTCCTGCCCAAGGCCAGTAATCAAAGGGACAGAAAAATGTTCTTTGGTTTTTGTTTCTACTATCTTAAATCACAGGAGATGGCTCAGATCTCCTCATTTGCTGGCAATTTAATAAATTTCTTTCTTTTATCTCAAACTACTTGTCCTGTTTCTTCATTCCTACTGATTTGGCTTCAGGGACAAGTGTAGAACTGTAGGTAATACCTGGAAAACGTATCCTTTCCAACATTAGAAAAGCTGTTGCAAACCCACTTGGTGAAAACTTAACTTGTTTGCAGTCCATGTACCTGGTCTGCACACATTTTATTTTTTAAATGTAATTTCTCTTTACCTCAAGAGCTAAAGAGAAAAGCAGTTACATAGAAACAGCAGAGCATCTGATGACTGCACTGAGATCAATGAGGAGCTCTGTCTTCTAGAAAAGAGTGGAGAGGAGTGGTGGGTGCTCAATGTCTGAGAATAAGAAAGCACATACAGCTATGCCCTTTGATTATGTGCTCGCTGAATATTTATGGCTGGGAAATAGGCATTTTGTGTACTTTTATTCCTATTGTTATCCAAGTTACTAATGATTTGAGCTTTCACAATAATATATGGATTTCTTTTTCTTTCCGATATAAAACTATTTTGCCCTGGTCTTGTGTTTATATGAGAAATAAACTTACCTAAATCATTCTTCAGATCATAATATGTTCAGAGTAATTCCAGAAATAGAAGTGTAGAATCAAGCACGACTGTCTTTCTATTTGTTTTAAACATGTGCTCCTAAAAGTAATCTGTGTTTCATATAATTGAGTGTATTTGATACAATAAGCTCTCAACTATTTGAGGTAGTGCATATATATTAACTTCATAGGCATATTTACATATATATTGCATATGAAACTAAATTTCAGACTTTAGAACAATTCGACAGAATTTTGACTTAAATATCTACAGTTATATTTACTTTAAAAAAATTAGGACAATTTCACTACGATGAAATTGTGGCTATAAAATTATTTTTTTAAATTTATCTACACTGACATTTACAATATTCTCACATTTTTAGTTGAAACCTATTGTGATTATTCTTAGAATTTAGATAAAAAATGTTTCAGAAAGTTTGAAGAGAAGCACTTTAGCCAATTTTGAGTTATTCAAGCATGAAGAAATGGCATTTCATTGACATTTTAAAAACTATTCAGATTCTGTCTATGAATTCAAGTGTTTCAAACTTATCTTATTCTAAAATACCAAAATAGGAATAGAATATGAAGGGCTGGTTATGAGTAATATGATATACTTTTATGAGAGCATGAGATTATAATAACAATACCCGCTCTCATCAAATATCTAGCAAGGTTTCACTGAATGTAGTGCCTTGATTTAATTCACGTTTAATGATAGATGTTGAGTTAAATCTAAGCCATTTGCAGACACAAAGATATATTAAGGTATTACATAATAGCTTTCAATTATTTATAATGTGATAAAAATTATGCTAATTGTACATGTAGTGTACCTTATATTAAAAATACTTATAGATACCCAGTTTGAATAGTTGATGTTTTAGATTCAGCATCAAGGTTTGCAAAATATTTCATACATTCTCAATTTTTCTAAAAGGAATTTTTATTTTTGTAGTTGTTTGCTTTGGCAGTTCTCAGAGGTTATCCTAATTGCTTGTGAAAACCTGAAGAAATTATGTAGACATTTTGTCACTTGTTGTAGAACAGCAAAATATCATTAACTTGCAGTAAAATGGATGTGGTTTGAACTCAGCTCTACATTAACTGGTTATGTTATAATTTTTTTAATACTGAAAAGTTAGAGAACCTGAATTTTTATGGTTATTGTTAAGAATTGGAGTCAAGAAATACTTCATACAAGGCAAAGTTTGACTGGAATAAATATTGACTCACTACAATAACAGCAATACATGGCATTGTTTTCGAGTGTTTAGGTAGAATGAGTAAATATATATTTACAATCTCCAATTGCCTATATATAGTATAACACCTTGTTTTTTGCACTAGTTTTTTTTTTTTTTTTTGAGAGGAAGCCTAAAGCTATCCCCCTGGGTAGAGTGCCATGGCATCACAGCTCATAGCAACCTCCAACTCCTGGGCTCAAGCGAGTCTCCTGCCTCCACCTCCCAAGTAGCTGGGACCACAGGCGCCTGCCACAATGCCCAGCTATTTTTTGGTTGCAGCCGTCATTGTTGTTTGGTGGGCCAGGCTGGGGATTCGAACCCGCCACCTTAGGTGTACGTGGCTGGCGCCTTAGCCGATTGAGCCACAGGCGCTGAGCCTTTGCACTAGTTTTAAATAAAGTATGTTAATGCAAAATAAATATATGTAAAAACAGACTAGTGATATTTAGGTATAGTGGCACACACCTGTAGTCCCAGCTACTCAGGAGGCTGAGGCAGGAGGCTTGCTTGAGCCCAGGAGTACAAGGTCAACTCTGGCAACAAGACCTGGACTCTAAAAATAAGGAAATTAAATGAAATTTAAAATAATGAGAAATTTTAATGACAAGTTAGTAGTTTCTACAAATCCGATTTTTAAAAATGTATTCTTATTTGTCTTGGTTATTGTAGAATAACAATTTCACTAATAAAGCACATGCATTATGCATGAAGATAGACTAGGAGATAGAAGCTATTGTGACCATTATTTTTTACATAAAATATGATATCTAAAAGTTAAAACCCATTCTAGGGGAAAGATGGCCCGGAACAGGGTAGAAAAGAGGAACAGACAGCAGAGGGCTTATGATGGTAAACATGGAAGCCCAGCCCCCAGAGAGCAAGAGCACCACCCACTGCCAGAAAGTACAGGAATGCCCAGTGTGATGGCCATTGAGGGTGCCGGCTACCAGGGAACCAAGAAGACTGGACTTGAACTTCCAGTTGTGCCAAAGTGTGCAGAATTTCTGAAGTGGTGTTTTGCTGGTCTTATTTTGTTTTCTAAAAAATGTTCCTATTTGGCCATAAAATATGAATATTTTTCTTGGCTGAGAATTCTAGGACAGCATTTATTTACTCTCAACAAATTACATTGTGTTTTTACCTTTCATTCTTTCAGATTTCAAGACAATTAAAAGCAATTTGATTTTTTTTTCTAGCCCCATGTGAAGTATTTTCTGCTTTATGGTTGTTTGTAGTTTCTTTATGAGATATTAATATTTAGGTACAGATTTATCTTCCTGTAGCTTGCTACAACTAACTGCATTTTTGAATATGCAGACCTTGTTTCTTTAAAAAGTCTGGAAAATTGGATAGTGCCTGTGGCTCAAAGGAGTAGGGCGCGGGCCCATGCCCAAGGTGGCGGGTTCAAACCCAGTCCCACCAAAAACTGCAAAAAAAAAAAAAGTCTAGAAAATTTCCCACAAAATACCTTCAGTTAATGTCCTCTCCCACTATTTCCCCCTCCCATCAGGATATGCATTAAATGCAAATGACACTTTCCACTCTGTCTTCCAAGTCTTTTATGAGTCTGTACACATGTTATATCTTTTCAAATTATCTGTAATTCATTCTGAAATATTTTATTAGCTCTCACCTTAACTGTGTCTAATCTGTTGTGTTCATCATTGACTCTTTAATCTAAAATAATATATTTTTGTGCAAACTACTTTTCGAATTTGTTAGGTCATTTGCTTAGTCTCCCAAAAACATATTTATGTTTTTCTTTTTTTAAGCAGATTCATTTTATAATCTAACATTGCTATTTATATTAACAGAAGTCTCTGTGAATCTGTTTATGCTTTTTTCTGCTCTTTTTATAAATGAATGATAGAGTATCATTTCCTTATATATTTAGATATTTTTGAAGAACAACTTTTTGTTTTAGAAAAGTATTCTTGTGCACTTTTGAGGATTACAGGGAAGTGAATTGATCAAAGAGGATTTGAATTTGCTTCTGAGTCTCCTACTGGCACCATCATCTGGGATCACTGGATATTAATTCTTTTTTTAGCCCAGCGTTAAGCTTGGGCTGTACCTTTAAACAATGCCTAAATTGTTGCTATAATCCTTAATGATTTTTCTTTAATGTGTTAAGTCTCAAGTCAACTTTATTCACAATTGCCTGGGAATGTGAAATGAGGCTGATTTGCTTCTCACTCGTCTTTATACTGAGGTCTTAACATTTTGGTCACAGCTTTCCAAGGCAAGGTATCTTGTACCACATCCTATCTTGGGAAAGACCCACCTGTGTCTTGCATGATACCAAGCAAACTCAAGCTCATTCATGTCAGTAAATTTCCTAGGGGCAAAATCAGTTCCCAGTGTTAAGCATGTTTTTTTAGGGTGCCTGGGCTCACATGGTTTTGCCCTAAAATTTTATTATTATATGAGAATGTTGATGCTTCGAGTTTTTTCCAGTTACGGAATCAACTACATAATAAAAAAAGATAATTTTTAACAAAACACAAATCCCATGTTTTTCTATGCTAACTGGCTTTTACATACAAGTAAAAAAAATTCATGTGTTCTGGCTGCTTCTGCCAGCCAGCCGGTTTCTTGTTTGCATCTTCTCCTCATGGGCACGCTTAGGGAATTCTGTATACACTTTTGTTTCAGTGGCGTTGACACACGCATTAACAAAATATATTTCTCAAAATACTATGCATAAAACTCAAATATACCAAATTAAAATTTTTTCTTTCCTTTCCTTCTGTGTTCCTACTATCATAAAACATTATCTATGCCTATGCCAGAAAAGCAAGCATTATTCTAATGCTTCTCAAACAGCATAGATGTAAATTCAATTTTCCAGGTCTCCGAAAAAACTGTCTCTCATTCTCACTGCTTTTATCTTATCTAAGTTCCTAAATTTTCTGTAATACTAATGTACTGCACCATTTTTCTTATTTTGCTTTCTTTTCCCAGTTTAATTTCCTTGTGGCCTCTTTCTCGCACTGTGAGTTATAAACATTGGATTTGCTGTGCAAATAAGACAACTCATGTGTTCACTGATCTCACAATTATTGTCTCTTCAGGACCGTGTTATTCTTTGTTTTCTATGCTCTGACTTTCCTTTATTTAATATATAATTCATTAATATACAAATAAAAGCCTTTCACAAATTAAAGCAGAAAAGCACAACTAGAAAAAATGTACAAATAAAATGTACAAATATACAATTAGATGTACACCATCTCTTTAGAACATTTTTAATTAAAATATATCTATAATTCAATCTTAGTTTTTTTATGTTATCAATTTTGTAGATTAACTTGTTTCTATATCATTATAAATTATCTTGGCTGGAGTTAATCTCTGAGGAATTATTCCTGTCCCAAATTATGCCAATCAGAATATTTCATTATGCTATAGTGCTTGCTATCAGTCTAAGAGGAATAATAAATTTCAAAATTCTTTAAGGTACCCATTTTTAGTTAAAGCACATTTTGACAGGTGTGAAAATGTAGACAGACTAAAAAACTTACTTTAATTGGTTCAAAACTATGTGGCATTTTTAAAAGTCTACATATATCTTGTCAACACACACATTTGTTCCTTGTGAAATGATTGCTTTTTATTCTCTGAATAATTTAATCTTCAAACCTTCCATTCTCTGTCATAAATAAAGATGATGCTTATAAAAGTAATTCACAGTTTTTCATTTCAGGGATATATGTGTAAAAAGCTTCAAATATCCAATGGGTTCCAAAAATAACTGGGTTAATAACTTAGTCAGTTGCAATTTTTCCTAGGGGCAAGGTGTCCTTTAAAATAATTGTGGGCATCTAAGAACACAGCTCAATACAAATAATACAATGCAACATCTGATTTGGTTTTAAAAATCTTGGACATGAATTGATATTATTTATTTCATAATAACTAATTGGACATGGTGAGTTGACCCACCATCTTCCTGTCATTAGAGGAGATGATGATGGCTTCCATTGTCATCTACATGTCGTGGGAGTTTACAAAAAAAAATGAATGTATTTGTTTGGGTGATCTTAAAGCCAACACAGTGAAACATGAAAACATTGTGAAAGTGAGACAAGGAAGGGAGAGAAAATAAAACAGGAAACACTGTGAAGCCAACCCCACGTGCATCACGGAGTGCGTCCGGGAATCAGTCTCTGGACTCCGCCAACCCCACGTGCATCATAGAGCGAGTTGGGCTCCTGCCTGTAGGAAGCTGCACAGAGCCCAAGGTTACAGTGGGAAGGCAGGGAGCCCTTGGGTCACCAGTTCCCCTCTTGTCCCCTCCGCACCCTGCAGCAGCTCCGGGGCTGCTGGAGAAGGTCCTCAGGAAGGAAGGAGGGGCCAGGGCTGTACCGGAGACCCCACCCCCCACCGGGGCTGGAAAGGATTTTCTTCCCAGCAGCTGCAGAAGAGGGGACACTGGGTGGACAGCTAAAAACATCTGCTACGGGTACACATCTGTGTCCCTTCTTCTCCTTTGGTGATTCACAAGGAATCGTGGAATATTAGAGGACCAAGAAAAGCCACAGAAGATATGCCAACAATGCAGTAGCCTTATTTATTCATTTATTTTATTCATTTTCTTAATCTCAAGGAAAATGCTTTGAGAGTTGCTGACATAGAGAATGTGAGAAAGACGCGTGTCCAGTGGTGGTGCTCTCATCAGCGAAGGACAGACCCGGACGCCTGCAGCTGCGGGGTGGCCCTCCACAGCCCAGGGGTCTCAGTTTGTGGGCTCGCCCTCCTGCTGACGCTGGGGTTTAACAGGAGTGGAAAAGTTTGGAAAGCATTCCTTCAAATTAGCAGATCCCAGGACATGTGTAGAGAGGGCGTGCTTAAGTTTTGCTTTTGTTAGCATTTCGTAGGGGTGTTTTCTTTGCTCACAGAGCAAAGAATTTTGGAAGCGACAAAATCTAATTGATTTTGAAATTTTATCTTTGGCTTGGATCATCAAAATCTTATAGACTATTTTTTTTTTTTTGGCCTAACCTGGGTTTGAACCTGTCACCTCTGGCATATGGGGCTGGTGCCTTACTCCTTTGAGCCACAGGCACCGCCCATTATAGACAGTTTTTGATTAAAATAGACTCTTCATCTCTGCTTCACTTTAATATTGTTATTATTATTAGAATGCTGTGCTTATAGAATATAACAAAGCTTAAGAATCACAAATATCTGGACCCTAGGCATTGAGTTTAATATTACCTACTGTATTTCATACTCCCTCAAACAAAAACTAACTTTTACTCATTAAACAGGGGCATAACAATTCAGTTTGTTTCTACATAAACTATAACTGACAAATTAATACATACTGTTCCAACACAATAATATTTAAAAGCAACAGGCAAATGTGGCTATAGGGTAGAGAGACTTGAGATCCCACCTATATTAATGACTACATGGCATTCTATAAATTGAAATCATTAGATAATGGATTTATGTAACTATTTTATGGACTTTGAAATATTTGAGTTCCTGGGGTTTGATCCCTTAGTTTAGATATTCAATTTGAAGACTTACTCTACTCATTAATTTTTGTTATTTTAGTTAATCAATAACTTAATAAATGTTGATACTTCAGATGATGTTCTGGTTAATAAAATGTTTATGGTACATTAAAGTTTCAGAGCTCTGAAGGAAACATTATTTTAAACTTAGTAAGCATTAGTGACTGAGAAAAATTTATTTGTCATCTAGAAAATTATTTTTTACATGGACAGCACTGCAGGTTTTGCAAAAAAAAGTCTATATAAAGAAAGGAAAACCATGTCCACAAGAGTAATGTTTTCCACTATACAGTTTGATTAGGTAAATGCTTTATATACACTTCATCTAGAGATATTAAAAGAAATTCTGTAAATCTTATAGGCATGAGTGTTGGAATGCTTGCAACTATACTTTATATACACGCACACACAGTTAAAGATACCTATGTGTGTGCATATATGTATACATAAAATTAATAGTTGATTTCAATTAATACTATATTTATAAGAATGAAAAAATTTATGAGATGTATTATTGAATATGTAAAATACTTACTATACATATTCAAAATATACCAAAAAATTAATTGTAATTAATCATTTAAAACCTTTCTAAAACTTGCTTTAATTTGTGACTATTAAATCTTACAGTAGGTGAATATCAATTTTTGTTTTCATTAAATTTAATCAGTAATATGTTTGGCATATTGTGTCCACTTTTAATTATTTATTATTGTATTTTTGTTTTATACAATGATATTTGACATTTCAGTCAAAGTTGGATTATATGTGTAAAAGTGGCCCTGTCAGATGCTGATGCTCCTTCTCTATGTTTGAATGCATTTAAATACACCAGTACTCACCACAGTGCTGTAGTGGCTGAGTCTCCAGGACAGCAACCGACAGCACAGGCTGGTAGCCCGGAGCCCAGAGTGCTGCAGGCTGTGCCCTCCAGCTTTGTTGAAGTTCACTCTCTGATGTTCACACGGCCATGACATCCTCTAAGGATGCATTTCTCAGAACCTGTCCCCATTGTTAAGTGATGTGTGACTAATGCTCAGTCTAAGTATCACAGTCCTCCATAGAATGTCTATGTCATGAAATAAAAATCTCTCACCCCTGGCCTGAATATGTTTGCAAGCCCTGTGGATCCACAGGCCAAAGAATGTGTGGGCTTCTCCAGAAAGATTTTCTCACACTTCACTAATAAAACCTCCACTTATCCCAAATATGGGTAACTTGCTAACTTGCACAGAATTAAAATAGGCATCTACTTGCTGGGGATTTTATCAAATGGAAGTATGGAATGTTTTTAAAATACATTTATTTTTTATGAGAAGCCTTATGGTCATCTGGATTGCAAGCTTGATAAGAGGCTGAGGCCTCTCCAATTTGGTGGAGACAGGCAAGACAGCCCACTTGTCTCCTGTTCATATTGTACAGATTTAGTTGGCTGATTCTTCCAATTTTGGTTCCTAGAGGAAAAACATGAAAACAACTTTTTGGAGTAAAAGAAGACTTGATGAAACCACAGTTACTTAGCATTAGTCAGAGTGCATGATTATTCAGACTGAAGTCTGTTAAAAATTACTGATCAAAATTGTGCAGAGTTTGAGTGCCAGTACAAAGCATGAGGCAAGAGTGCTTCTAATACAGTGGTTCTCAACCTGTGGGTCATGACATTAGGAAGGTTGAGAGCCACTGTTCTAATATAATTCTCCCTTCTGCTACCAACTTCAGGTTTAGTGGTATCTTCAACCACCGCCAATAATTCACTAGAGAGTTGCATAGAACTCACTGAATGCTAATATTCTCAAAAATGCTGTTTATTAAAGGACCAGAAGAAGGTGAGACCTAAGAGGATTTTAAATGCTGAGGTTCCATTGTCTTCAAGACACATGAAATTCCTGTCAGTGCTGCGTGGCAATAAGTGTGAGGCACTGCCAACCTGGAGAGCTCAGCTGACCCCCAGGCTCAGAGATGTTGTGGGGAGGATTCATTACATAGACATGATTGATTGACTAATACTAGGTCATCAAGTAGAGTACAAAAGACACATGAAAGCATCAGTGGTGGATTAATTGAATTAGAATAAACTGAGCAACAGAGAACATATACCAAAAATTACAAAAAAAAAAAAAAAAAAAAAAAACAGACAGAGAGAAAAGACAAATTCAGGGACCAGTGAGACAATAAGAAAAGAACTAGCATGTCTGTATTAGGGTCCTAGAGGACAGGAGAGATGGAGAGGAACTAAAAAAATACACAGAATTAATGGTGGAAACTTCCAATTGTGGTTAAAGCCGTAAGCCCACAGATTTAAGCCAAGTAAAGTTCAAAGAAAGAACCAGAGCGGTGACACTAGTTACCATCAGAGTGAAAAACTACTCAAAGGACAGCATATTTCTCACCTGAAATATGAAGGCCAAAAATGATTGACATGTTATTTCAAGTACGTAAGGAAAAAGGCCATCAGCTTCAAGTCAAATGGAATAAAAATGTGATCAGACAAAAGAAAACCAAGAGACTTCATGGCTAGCAAATGTTTAAATAACAGCTAAAACAAATTCTTTAGGCAGAAAGAAAATCACAATAGAAGTCTTGAAACTTCAGCATAATGAAGACCATTAGAAAGCTCAAGAGTAGGAGTAAAAATGATAGCCTATCTTTATTGTTATGAATCTTTTCAATTATTATGGTTGAAAAAAAATGGCATCAATGTGGTACTCAATGCTTATAAAAGAATAATTAAATAATTTTATTTTTAAATTGATAAGAGAAAATGGATGAACTTAAATGGGAATAACTTCCTACAAAACACTCAAAGGGGTGAACCGCTGACAGTGCTACATCGTGATCTATTATCTCTTCACACAGCTAATGGTGTATCTATACCTCTATATCTATTTTTGTATTTGTAGGTCTATCTATAGCAACCACACAAAAAAAGTATTAGAAATGGCAAACTCAAGAAAACTAACAAATTAAAAGAAATCACCATGAAATTCTGAAAAAAATTGTTGGTGACACAGGAATGCAAGAAAAGAAGTTCCACTGATAAACAGATATAAACAAAATAAACAGAAAATAATTAAAGTTACAGACTTATAACTTAAATTATCTGCAACTAATTCAAAGGTAAATGGTTTAAAACTCCCATGGTACTACCTTGAGGCAACTTGCTTCAAACACAATAAGATAAGTAAAAGTATGGAAAAAAATGCCATGTGAATATTAACATTTATTTTTGTTTGTTTTTTTGAGACAGAGTCTCACTATGTCACCCTCAGTAGAATGTCATGGCGTCATAGCTCACAGAAACCTCAAACTCTTGGGCTTAAGCAATTCTCTTGCCACATCCTCCCAAATAGCTGAGACTACAAGTGCCTGCCATAGCACTCAGCTATTTTTTTGTTGTTTTTGTTGTAGTTGTCATTGTTGTTTAGCAGGCCTGGGCCAGGTTCGAATCCACCAACCCTCATGTAGGTGGCCAGCACCCTAACCACTGAGCTGTGTGTGCCAAGCCTGAATATTAACTTTTAAATATCTACACATGATAAAATTGCATATAACCATTTCTTACATAAATGGGCACACTTACAACTGGTGAAATCTGAAAACGATGACAGATTTTATCAATGTCACTTTCCAAATTTTGGTATGATACCATAGATACGCAAGTTGAAAATTGCCTGTAGGTTACATGGCATCTTTCTGTATTATATATCTTACAATTGCAAGTGAGTCTATAGTTATCTTAAACTCAAATGCTAAGAAACTAGAACATGTACACAATAAATTAGAGGATATTTAAAAGTCATCCAGTGAGACTCCAGTTGGAGTCTCAATATCATTCTCACTTCTGAATATTTTTAAAATGTGAGCAATAAGAATACTAAAAACCAAGGGGACCTAATGGTTATCTATGGATCACTTTAATAATGAGAGTATACATATTCTTCTCCAAAACATGTGGAATGTTCTTTGTGAAGCATTTTATTCTGGACCATAAAACATATCTCAGTAAAATTAAAAGGATAGAAATAATGCAAAATATATTTTCCCCAAACAAAAGATTGATATTGCAAATCAATAACAGGAAAAAAAAAACATTTTGGAAACAAATAAAACAACATACTCCCCAAAATCTCAATAGATAAAGAAGAAACCAAAAGGTAAATTGGAAAATACTTTGAGATGACTGGAAATGAAGATGCAATGTACAAAACTTGTGGGATACAGATAAGAAAGAAAGTGCTTAGAAGGAGTTTTGTTACTGTAACTGTCCATAGCAAGAACAGAATTTAGTTCTGCTGTGCAAAAGACATTATTGAGTCATCATCAGAGAATGAAAAGATAAGTGAAAAACACCAAACTCAACCTCAAGAAAGTAAAAGGAAGTGAATAACAAATGTTACAACAGAAATTAGTGAAATAGAGATCATGAATAATACAGAAAATTGGCAACAATGAAAGCTGGTTCTTTGAAAAAATCAACAAACTCGCTATCTTGGTCAAGAAAACAAAATAAAGAAAAGACTCAAAGTATGAGAATTAGAATTGAAAGAGAAAATACTACCATCGACCTCACAGAAATGAAAAGGATTATAAAGGAAACTACAGCCAGTCACACCCCCATAAAATAAATAAATGAGACAAAATCAATAAATTTTAAGAAGATACAATCTACCAAAAGTGACTCAAGAAAAAATAAACAATATGAATAACCCTGTAACAAATGAAAAGATTGAATTATCAATGAAAAATAAACCCTACCACAAAAGAAAAATCTACCAAAAATTTAAAAGAATTGATACTAATTATTTAAAAAAATGTTTAAAATATATAGAACAGAAAAGAACACTTTCCGATTTATTGTGTGGGGTCAGTATTGCCCTGACACCAAAGTCAGTCCAAGAAAAGAAATACAAATCTTATGAATTTGGGAAATAAGAAATACAAATCTTACACAATATTTCTTAAAAATATATTAGCAAATCAAATCTAGCAACATTTTAAAGAATTGTATAGCATGACCAAGTATAATTTATCCTAATAATGTCAGGTCAGCCTAACACCTCAAAATCAATAAAATTTTATCAGTGAAATAAAAACAAAAATTTATCTCAATAGATGTAGAAAAAGCATTTCACAAAATTCAAATGCTTTATGATTACAGAAAGAAAATTAACAAATTATGAATAAAAATGAAATTCCTATGGTGGGTAAGTAGCACCTGCAGAAATCCTGCAGCAAACATTCTGTGCAAGGAGAGACAAGACCAGAATATGTATTTTTATCTTTTCTAGCCAACGTTGTACTGGGTGTTATATCCAGGGCAATTGGGCAAGAAAAGAAATGTTTCTATTTTGAATAGGAAACTTTTCTCTATTTGCTGATGATACAATCTTGTACATAAAAAATACTACTAAATAACTAATAGAACCAATAAATATTTCAGCAAAATTTCAAGACGTAAGATCAATATACAATAATCAATTGTGAACACCTGAAAAATAAGATTAAGAAAACACTTCAGTTTACAACGGCATCAAAAAAAAATTAAGAATAAATCTGAGAAAGCAGTGCAATATTTTTACACTGACAACCACACAGTATTGTTGAAGGAAGATCTAAATGAATAGCAAGACGTGCTGTGTTCATGACTGAGAAGATTTCCTGCTGTTAAGATGACAGTGTTTTACAAATTGATATGCATTCATTTATTGAGAGTAGATTAATCCATATGAGATTCTCAGCTGATTTCTCCGTAGAAATTGACAAGCTGATTCTAAAATTCATAAGGGGTTATATGGAACGCAAAATGGCCAAAAACAATCTTGGAAAAGCAAAGCAAAGCAGGATAACTCACATTTCCCTACTTCAGATCTTACTGTAAAGCATTAGTAATCAAAATAAAATTGTACAGACCTCCAGATCAATGGAATAGAAATGAGTCACCCATGTAGAAAACATGTGTCTTCAGTTAATGAATTTCTACAATGTTGCCAAGTTCATTCAATGGGGAAGAAATAGCCTTCTATTTAAATGTTGGATTAACAGCATGCATGTGGACAACCACGTGCAATGTGCAAATTTGTACCCTTAACTCACATTATATTTAAAAAATTAATTCAAAGTGGATCCAAAAGATAAGTACAAGAACTAAAACTATAAAAGTCTTCAAAGAAAACTTAGGGAAAAATCTTCAAGACTTCAAAGCTAGAAATGAATTCTTAGATTTGACACTAAAAACATGAAAAATAAAAGTTAGATATTTCAAATTCTGTAAAAGTGAAAAGCATTTGTCCTTCAAAGAACACCATTAGATAAAGAAAACATTTGAAAAAATATACATATACGGGGCTGCGCCTATGGCTCGAAGGAGTAAGACGCCGGCCCCATATGCTGGAGATGGAGGGTTTAAGCCCAGTCCTGGCCAAAACCACAAGAAAAAGAAAAAATACATATATAAATGTATACATAAAAACAAGGATGCCAAATATGTATACACATTTTAAGAAAGGAAAGACTGTATGAAAGTTGTAATAATCTATGCCAATGGCAAAAGATGAATACAAGTCACATTGAGCATCTCTTATAATTGCAGGAGTCAAATGTGACTTGAGTATTACAAATTTTATATAGTTTTTTCCTTTCTTAAAATGTGTACACATTTTTTGGCACTGTGTGTGTGTGTACACACAAGTATATATAATGAGGTCTGAGAATTAATTTCATGAACTCATCCCAGAAAAAGTACTACACAACCTCACTGCTGACTATCATTACAGTCACCTTCAAAGTACACCCCTGGGGAAGCTATGCATCGATACTTGCCTCCATAAGCTTATACTGGCAGCACAGCACAGACAGATCAGTACGGTATATCAGTGTCTCACAGTTGTGTTCATGTTGATATGCGGCAGTATCTTGCTGAATGGTGTTCATTGTTGCATGTTTTTGTGTGCTGTATGATGACAGCTCTGAGTTATTCCAGAAAAAGAGTTCCAAAGTTGCTTTAGGGGTAGACTAGGCACTGGCATCAGTACATAGCTTCTTAAGGAGAGTTTTTCAAAGGTGACCATAGTGATATTCAGCAGTGAGGTAGGTAGTGTGCTTTTTCTCAGATAAGTTCATAAACTTAATTGTCAGATGTCATAAATATCTCTCTATATAACATATATATATATATATATATACATATATATATATATATATATATATAGAGGGAGAGAGAGAGAGAGACACACACACATATATATCCTGAATGTAAAAAAAAATGTTTTAACTAAAAAGAAATTTTAAATGACAAAGTATATGAGTAGAGATGTGTTCTAAAAAGATACACAAAGGGTCAATAAGCTTAATATCATTAGTTACTGGGAAAGTACAAATCAAAACCGCAGTTAGATACTGCTGCCTATCACTCGATGGCTAGAATCAGGCAATATGGACAATGTTTGGTGGTACCAAGATATACTAATCGTGAAATTGCAATATGAACTACAAAAACTTACTCCTAGGTGTGTACTGGAAAGTATTGAAAACAGTGTTCAAACAAAAACTTGTGCATGACTCAACTGTCAATCAAGAAATGAGTGGATATGGTAGTGCCTGTGGCTCAGTGAGTAGCGCACCGATCCCATATACCAAGGGTGGCGGGTTCACACTCAGCCCGGGACAAACTGCAACAAAAAAATAGCTGGGCATTATGGCGGTTGCCCGTAGTCCCAGCTTCTTGGGAGGCTGAAACAAGGGAATCACTGAAGACTAAGAGCTGGAGGTTTCTGTGAGCTGTAATGCCATGGCACTCTACCAAGGGCAACAAAGTGAGACTCTGTCTCTAAGAGAAAAAAAAGATAGAGAGATAAGTGGATAAATAAACTGTGCTATATTTAATACACAAAGGGGTATTATTCAGCTATAAAAAGAAATAAAGTACTGATACAGGCTGCAGAAAGAATGACTCTTGAAGCCAGGCACAGCAGGTCACACACTGTGTTCATTCCACTCGTGTGAACATGCCCAGAACAGGAAAATCTATAGAAACAGAGAAGAAATCTGTGGTTTCTTAGGGCTGGGCAGGAGCTGCATAGGAGGTTGAAAGTCAAGGGTGGGGGGTGTCTTTTTCAGGAAATGAAATGCTCTAAATGGATGGTAATGATAGCTGCAGTTATATACGCATAGACTAAAAGCCACCAACTTGCCTGTTTTAATGTGTGGATTGGTTGATATGTGAGTTATGTCCCAACAAGACCATGAAGGAGTACACAGTAGGGCAAGAGGTTGGGAGCAGTGCAATCAGGGTGGCAGCTTGAGATGCTGAACTGGTGCGCAGAGTAGGTCTTACTGAGAATGATCGATTAGAGTGGAGGCTTGAGGATGGAGGAGTGGGTCTGTGTGCCTCTGGAAGAGTACCTATCATTCCTGCCCAAGAAACTGGCTGGAGACTGAGGCCTATGTCAAGACATGTTGTGCTGTTCAAAGAACAGAGTGTTGGCCAGGACCTGTACAAAGGAGGAGTTTGGGGATTTAACATGGGGGTAGGGCCATCTTATAGATCATCTTAAGAATTTTGGCTTTTACTGTAAATGAAATGAGAAGATAAACTGTCATCACTTTATAAATATTTGAAGAAGTTAGAGCCATGAGCCAACTTGAGTTTAATGGAACTGACCAAACTAAACTAATCAGTAATAGCATACATACATTCATTTACATTACAAAAATCACTTGCAGATTTCAGGACATAAGATGTATAACTGTTTATCGTTTATCAACAGTGATAAACTGAAGTCTTCATTTTAATTGAGATTAGCTAATTGATTAGATCAATTGCAGTATGTCATGCATTATGATGTGACTGACTAAGGAAAAGGTAATCTTAGGCTATATCTGCTGATGTTTCTAGCACTCAAGATTATAGACTAGGCCCACAATTTTCAAAGCCAATTTGTAAGGCAGCAACATCTTATGCAAGCTTAGTATTTTGTTGTGCAGTGAACATTGTCCAGCTTGGGCAAATTGTGTCCAAGAATTGCTGGTGTTAAAAAAAAAAAAATAATTGGATTACAATGACTATGGATACAATTACTTCCCTTTAGAAATATTATCAGTTATTTACAATGCAACATGAAAAATTGACAAAGGAAGTAAATTGACTGTAAAAGTGTCAGCTTGGATCTACATGATAGAAAAATGCCCTTTTTATTATATTACAGAATTGTTTTACAGAAGTTTTGCTGTACTGTAGCTTTGAGCCAAGGGCAAAAAGAGATGAAATTATTAATTCTTAATATATTGTAATTGAAAAGAGGAGTCAGCTATGCAGGTTATTGGCATAGCATTTGTCTTCTGTCCTCACCCATTCCATGTCCACCTTGTAATGGATTTCTCCTCGTTCAGAAAACACCCTGGCATGACCAGCTTCCAGTTAGTGTTTATGGAGGGAACTTCCATTTCTAGCAAAGCTTAGCTCATGCATTTGCAAGAGGTATTTGCAGGAAATGTTTTGTTAGAGTGGGCCCTTCTCAACAACGTGAGACATAAACATTTATTTTATAGAACTAAGATGGGAAAAATATTTACTCAAAAAATAAATAATAAGTGGAAAATTGTATTCAATTTCTTACCCACCGTCTATCTATACCTCAAGCAATCCACCTTGATTCTCTTCAGTTTCCAGTTAATATGGGAAATGCCATTTTCATTATTTTAAGCTTCTAACACTATGAAAGAATTTCTTTTATCCATGAACTGGGCCATAAAGGAAAGGTAGGAAGAGTATCCTATATCATATTTATTGTTCTACAAAAACACTGCTCTGCAGCTTCAATTCAGTTTAAGGAAAGAGAATTTATTGAACATACGACACACACACATAAAAAGCAGTAAAGACAAATGGAAAGAGGCAGGCTCTGGAATCATACAGGCTGCAATGCTGAGTTCTGTATCTCGTTAAGTTCTGCCACCTTACAGAGGCTCAGTTTCCTCTGAATTAGGAAGGGGACGCTAATGGGTATCATAGAAACCTAAGTATAAAAATTTTATATTTAAGATAACTCCACAAGCTTTGTACAAGCCAGACAATAAATAGATGAACATTAAAACTTTGTGGTTTTTTTTCCTTTGTACACTACGTACAGGAGAGGACGAAGAAGCACAGCCACTCTCCTTGATTAGCAGTGTTAACTAATTTGGAAATGAATATAAAAATAGAAAAATACAAAACTATGCATAAACGCATTCATTACAATGAGTTTTCTGAGAATGGTCCTTGTGCCTCTTTCACAAAAGTCTTTTTAAAGTATTTGATTTTTTTCTTCATTATGGCAAAATACACAAAACATAAAATTTAGTATCTTAGCCATTTTAAGTGTACAGCTAAGTGGTATTAAATATATTCACAACATTGTGCAAAACATCACCGCCATCCATTTCCATAATTCAGTTCATCTTGTAAAATGAGATTCTCTGCTCATTACACATTATTTCTCTATTTCTCCTTCTCCCAAGCCTCTGGCAACCACCATTCTACCTTTTGTCTCTACAATTCTGACCACTGTAAATACTTTATACAGGAGGAGTGATAGTATTGTCCTTCTCTGACTGCATTACTTCACGTATATAACGTACCTAAGATTCATCCATGTTGTAACATATGTCAGAATATTTCCTTCCCTTCGAAGGCTAAGTAACATGGCATTGCCTGTAGATGCCATTTTTGCTTTTCCATTTATATGTTAATTGGAACTTAGTTTGCTTCCACATTTTTGCTACTGGGAATAATGCTGCTACATGGATGTGCAAATATCTTTTTAAGAAGTAGCTTTCAGGCCAGGTACAGTGGCTCAGCCCTGTAATCCTAGCACTTCTAGAGGCTGAGGCAGGCAGATCTCTTGAGGTCAGGAGTTTGAGACCAGCCTGAGTAAGAGTGAGACCCAGTCTGTAGTAAAAATAGAAAAACTAGCCAGGCACTGTGGCAGGAGCCTGTAGACAAGAGTGTTTCTTAAACCCAGAAGTTTGAGATTGCTGTGAGCT
>CAUYQV010171020.1:0-14458 GCA_963574575.1 Galagoides demidoff | reverse complement strand
CCTCCAACTCCTGGGCTCAAGCGAGTCTCCTGCCTCAGCCTCCCAAGTAGCTGGGACCACAGGCGCCCGCCACAACGCCCGGCCATTTTTTGGTTGCAGCCATCATTGTTGTTTGGCGGCCCGGGCTGGGGATTCAAACCCACCACCTTAGGTGTATGTGGCTGGCGCCTTAGCCGATCTGGTGCCTTAGCCGATTGAGCCACAGTTGCCAAGCCTTATCAATTATTTCTTTCATGGATCATGCCTTTGGTGTTGAACCTTAAAAGTTATTGCCCTACCCAAGGTTATCCAGGTTTTCTTCTGTGTTATTTCGGAGTGTTTTATAGTTTTGTGTTTTACATTCAGTTCTGCAAATCTATTTAGCGTTAATTTTTGTGAAGGGTATAAGGTCTGTGTCAACATTTATTATTTATTTCTGTGTGGGCATATCCAGTTGTTCCCACACCATCCACTGGTAAGAGTATCTTTGCTTTGTTACATTGCCTTCCTGCTTTGTGAGGTTAGTTGACTGTACCTGTACCTGTCTTTTTCTAGCGTCTTTATTCTGCTCCCTTGATCTGTCTCTTCTCTCAGCAGCCCCACTCTGTCTTGATGACTGTAGGTTTGATCCCAGTCTCTGGGGTCTCTATAGCAGTTCCAGAGAGTTCTCTGGCTGAAGATCAGGGGTGCATCTGTCTGGAAATGTTGACAGTCTCATCAAAAGTGACATTTCTGTTGTGTTTAATGTTTTTCTATTTATTTCTGTCTCTTGGTGGTTCGTTGAGGGCTTGGATAATCAGGGAAGAGGCAGAAGGTACCACTCCAGTCTGGGCCTGTCTGATCTGAATAGTCAGTCTCATTGTAATCCTCAGACCTGTGCAGTTACCAGTTGCCTTGACAATTTCATCACCAGCCTTTTTTGGAGACAGACTCAGGGGGCTGATCTTAGGAGCCAGGACAGATGTGGCACTGACTTCACACTGGTGTACCTCAGGTAGACGACTTTAATCTCATTGGGATTGAACTTAGTTGGCTGGTGTCAGAGGAACCAGATTCAGGATGACCAAAGAAAGTTGCACTATGGCCTCCTCCAAACTGAAAGCCTAAAAGCTCTTTTTCTTATCTTATTGCATTAGCAAGGACGTACAGTATAATATTAAAAAGTAATGGTGAGAAAGGTGTCCTTTGCCTTGTTCCCAATCTTAGCAAAGATTCTAGTTTCTCACCCTTCAGTAATGCTCTTAGCTGTAGTTTTTTTGTAGATGGTATATATCAAGTTTAGGAAATTCCCCTCTTCAACTTTTCTGAGAATAGGTCAAATGACTTCATTTGAAATATTTTAAATTGATAAACTTGGCTCATTACATTATTGATAATGACAGTTATATTTGATTAAAGTGCTGTCACATTTTTTGTTTTTATACTTTTCAAGTTATTAATTATGTGACTTACTGTCTAGTCATGTTTAGATGTTATGTCTGAGTTCTGTCACACTATTTTATGTTTCTGTTCTCTAGCTTTTATAGAAGTCTCTTGTTAGGGAGCCTATGTTTAATTTTTTCTATTTGTACAACTTTATGAAGTACCTTTGCTTCTCTAGTTTGTTAGAGGGCAGTTCCTACCATGAGAAAGGTGTTCAGCACACGTCCTCGTCCGGTCTCCAGCCTCCCCTGTGCGGTTTCTGTCAGTTCTCCTTGGTAGCATTGACCTTCACACTGTTGGATATGCTTAAACATATGTTGGTTTTTCATCACCTTTGCATAGCTTCTGATCCCAGCCACCAAGAAACAAGGCAGTCAGTACAATACCCTGTCCCTACCGTCTTTTCTGCTTTCTTGCATCACCCCAGGTTTTGCTGGTTGTAACATTTTTACATTGTCACACATTATAACATTTAGATTTGCTTTATTGCCTTAATTGTTGTGTTGTTTCAATCTTAGTTGTGCAGTCGAATGAATTCAGTTCCTATTTCTTTTGCCTTTATTTCCCCGATTATCTCTTGACTTCACTAGGGCAACGGTCCCTGTGTGCCTTTGTTCAAAATGGTAATCTGTGCTCTTTATTCTATAAGGAATGCCTCGGAAATCCTTGGTCCTTACTTTATTTGCTTAAGTATTTGAAGTATCTTAGAGAAGTGTTCTACTGAGTTATGGCATGGGATTCCTGTGAGGAACTGTGGGGCCAGCTTGTGTATTTCTCTCTTATAGACAACTTGGTTCCTCTTTCTTTTTGCTTAGTTCTCTGTCTCTTAGTGTTGCTATGAATCAGTACTCCATGGGTAATTCACACAGAACAGAAGTTCACTTGGGCTGGTCTCAGGCTGTGTGAGAAGCATGCTGCTGGCACCTGCTCAGCTTCTGGCGGGGGCCTCAGGTTGCTTCCACTTGTTGGGGAAGGGGAAGGGGGCCCCAGTGTGCAGAGATCACATGGGAGAGAAGATACAAGAGAGAGGGCTGCTGCAGGCTCTTTTTTTTAAAAATTAAATCATATCTGTGTACATTAATGCTGTCATGGGATACAGAGTGCTGTTGCTGTATACAATTTGAAATACTTTCATCTAATAGGTTAACATAGCCTTCATGTCTTTTTCTTAGTTATTGTGTTAAGACATTTATATTCTACATTTAGAGAGATTCACATGTACCCTTATAGGATAAACCTGCAGGCTCTTTTTATAACAACCTGGGAAGGGAACTGACAGAGCAAGAGCCCACTCACCTTCCTCAGGGAGGACATGAATCTATTCACAAGGGATCCTGCCCACGACCAAAACATCTCCCATGAGGCCTTGCCTCCAACACTGGGGATCAGATTTCAACATGAGGTTTAGAGGGGTCCAGTATGCAAACCTTAGCATTACCCCAAAGAGTTGTTTTTTATCTTTAATCAAATTCAGTAAGTCCAATTTTACTAGGTTATGCCTGGTTGTTGACTTTTCTGGGTGAGTTTTTCTTTCCACATGGGATGCTCTGGATACCCTTTCAATATATAGACTTAAATCTCATTGTACTGAGGAACATTTTCTTGAATAGTATCTTTATTTTATTTTATTTCTTTTTATTTTATTTTTGAGACAGTGTCTTACTTGGTCACCCTGGGTAGAGTGTCATGGTGTCATAGCTTACAGCAACCTCCAACTCTTGGGCTTGGGTCTCAGCCTCCCAAGTAGCTGGGACTGCAGGTGCCCACCACAACACCCACGTAGTTTTTCTATTTTTAGTAGAGACAGGGTCTTGCTCTTGCTCAGGCTGGTCTCAGTCTTCTCAGCTTAGACGATCCTCCTGCCTTGGCCTTCCAGAGTGTTGAGATTACAGGCGTGAGCTACATGGTGCCTGACTTTGAATAGTATCTTTATAAATATTTATTTCATTCCATTGTTTGTTTATTTTTTTAGGGATTACAATTATGTACAGGCTGAGCCTCATTTGCTGTTTTTCAAAACCTGTTGTTTTACCTCCCCAGCCTCTTCTAACTCTTCCTTTAGTTCAGTTTCATTTCTTTGGCTTTTCCAATGCAAATCCTCCCTGCCATCCTTTGGTTTCTGCAAAATCTATTCAATCTTATGCCCATTTCATCTTCATTTTGTAACTTTTCTTATCTTGAAATTTCTTTTCTGATTTCTTACAGCTCATATTTTACTC
Source organism: Galagoides demidoff (assembly GCA_963574575.1). NCBI lineage: Eukaryota > Metazoa > Chordata > Mammalia > Primates > Galagidae > Galagoides > Galagoides demidoff. Next base: position 10,838 of record CAUYQV010171020.1, on the reverse strand, counting down.
CGTCCTTTTTCTCATCATTTCTTCCTCGAGATCTTATATTTGCCACAGCTTTCATCTGCTTACCAGCAACGTTCTGGAGAGGTAATGGTCTTTGTCTTGCACCAAGTTTCATGATTTTCTTTCACATTTTTTTTGTTGTTGTTGCAGTTGATATTGTTGTTCAGCTGGCCTGGGCTGGGCTTGAACCCACTACCCTCGGTGTATGAGGCCAGCGCTGTAACCATTGTGCTACGGGCGCCAAGGCTTCTTTCACATTTTTTTCATAGAATACTTTTTGTTACTTTGCCAGGTCCTTTCTTATTACTTATTAAGTGGGATTTTCCAAGAGCATCTTTTTTCAAGAGGTATTGTATGATGGAGAAGCACCCGCTATCAGTTCACAGCTTCATCCTGAACCTCCCTCCTTCTTTGACACATCAGAGGTAGGGCCACAAATCTCATTTATTTAAAAGATTTTTAGAACAGCTTTGTTCTAAAAGTTCTCTATGTCCATTTTTACCGATAAGCAAAGTAGTTTCACAGAAGTTAAGTAACTTGGTCACTGTTACCCAGTGAAAGGCAGAGCGGGGATCCAGCCTGAATTTGAGAGCTTCTGCTGGCTCCCTGTGCTGGCTGTCTCCTCAGTCCTGGAGAGGTGGTTGCAGCAGAGAGCAGCTGCATGGTTGATATTTGTTACACAGGCAAGTGGCAAGTTATGGTCACGGTAAGCTTTGAGCCTTCAGTTAGGGGGCTGACCATCTAGAGCTCCAAGTTCCCTCCTTTCCTTCCTCTGCCTGTTTCCTTCTTTCCGTTCTTTGCTTTCTACTGTGACTAAAAGGGGGTCTGCAAGGCTCTGGTGTTCCCATCTGCTCTGAGTTTGGCCTCCCCCGCTGTTTTGCTTTGATTGCTCTTTTTCAGATTGTGGACCCCTGATGACTACTCTCCCTGTATATTTTTTAGGGGTACCCCAGTCTGATGCTCTGTGGGGATGAGGAACGAGTTGGCAAAATCAGATTTCTTCTCTTATCCTCTGGTTTCCCAAGTCTGTAGTGTTTGAGCTTGAAAGAGAGCTGTAAAAGCTGTACCGCGGTTGTGGACCCGGGGTGAGGCGCCTCTGCCTGCCTGTGGCCCCCTCCTTGAACCCAGCGCTGGGGGTTCTGTTTGTGAATGTTCCTGAGAGTGACACACATTTGCTCTGTAAAGACCAGGTTCTGGGGAAAGTAGAATTGAACTTTTTGAAAGTGCCACATTTTCCTTCTCAGCATTTCTATGAAGGACACAGATTAGTTTCCAAAAATTACTGGTGCTTGTCCTCTGCAAGAAAAACTAAAGCTCCTTTGCACTGCAGGGCAAGTACGCTTGTTTGAACATATGAGTATGACCTGTGCACAGACTCTGGCTTACATGGGTGTGGTTTTGTTCTTTGTTGTTGGGTTATTTTCTTTTGTTTTTAGCTGGGTAGATTTGTGAGAGACTCAGGGCGGAGAAGAGAAAAAGAAAAAATGACAGTGTTTTAAAATGATGCTTCCTGTTGACTGTCTCCTCTGAAGAAGACAACAGTGAGTCTAGGGAAGGTTTTATTTTCCTGTTAGGGGGTGGAGGAGTGAAAAGGCAAAATTAAAAAAAATCATAAAATGGTTTATGTTTTTATTTATGCTTACTTTATGTCTGTTACATGGAATTTAGACAATGTGGAGACGTATTTTGGTAGAGAAAAGAGAGGTATTGATGGTTTTATTTCTCACATTTTAGGGACTATACGGCATTATAGATTGAGACTGGCATTCACTGATTAAAATAATGGCTTTTTAAAAGTTGCATTATACAGTGAATACATATCTTTTTTTTTTTTTTTTTTGAGACAGAGTCTCAAGCTTTTGCTCTGGGTAGAGTGCCATGGCTTCATAGCACAGCAACTTCAGACTCTTGGGCTTAAGTGATTCTCTTTCCTCAGCCTCCCAAGTGGCTGGAACTACAGGTGCCCACCACAATGTCTGGCTATTTTTTTTTTTTTTGTAGTTGTCATTGTTGTTTTAGCAGGCCTGGGCTGGGTTCGTCAAACCCGCCAGCCTTAGTGTGTGTGACTGGCGCCCTACGCACTGAGCTATGGAGTTGTTGTTTGTGTATTCTATATATTGAACTCTAATCGAATATATGATTTGCACATACTGTCTCCCATCCTATAAGATGTCTTTTCACTTTTTTACTAACGTCTTTGATTCTTAATTTTGATGAAGTTCAGTCTCTCTATTTTTTCTTTTGTTGCCTATGTTTTTGGGGTCATATCCAAGAGGTCATTGACATGCCCAGTGTCATGAAACTTTCCTCTTATGCTTTCTTCTAAGAGTTTTGTAGTTTTAGTTATGTTTAGGTTTTTGATCATTTTAAGTTAATTTTGTTTATGGTGTAGAATAAGGATCTGATTTCATTCTTTTGCACATGAATATCCAGTTTTTCCAACGCATGTGTTGAGCAGACTGTCCTTTTCCCCAATGAGTGGTCTTGGCACCCTTGTCCAAAGTCATTTGACTGCATATGTGAAGTTTTATTTCTGAGCTCTCTGTTATGTTCCAGTGGTATATATATCTATCTTTCTGAAAATGCTACAATGTTTTGATTATTGTAGCTTTGTAGCAAGTTTTGAAATCAGGAAGTGTGAGTCCTCCAACTGTGTTCTTTTTTTTTCTTTTTTTTAGGATTTTTTTTTCTTATTGAATGGTAACTATGTACATTAATGCACTTCTGGGGTACAGTGTAGGTTTTTCACATGCAATCCGAAATACTTCCATCAAACTGATCAACACAGCCTTCATGTCATTTTCTCAGTTATTGTTTTAAAACGTTCTGATTCTACTCTTAGAGAGATTCACTTGTACCTCTGTAAGATAAACCTCAAAAATGGGGGAGAAGCTATTTGAAAACATAAATAAAAAGTGTTACTAATGTATAAAATTTTCATATATATATATAAAGCTGATAGAACAATGGATATGGGCACCCATACCCACAGGAAAAATGAGCAACGGACGCAGGGATCATTGTACAGAAGGGATAACATGTCCATAAATCATGAAAATAAACTCAACCTTCTTAGTAATTGTGAATATGAAAATTCAAAGAATGATAATAGCATTTCATGTTTAGTAATATAAGATGGTAAAGTAATTTTGGAAAGTCATGTAGAATTTCTTAAAAATGATGAAATCCAGGCTTGGCGTCCATAGTCAGTGGCTGGGGCACCGGCCACACACACTGGGGCTGGCGGGTTCAAACCTGGTCTGGGCCTGCTGAAAAACAAGGACAACTACAATGAAAAAATAGCCAGGAATTGTTGTGGGCGCCTGTAGTCCCAGCTAGTTGGGAGGCTGAGACAAGAGAATTGCTTAAGCCCTAGAGTTTGAGGTTGCTGTGAGCTGTGATGCCACAACACTCTACCCAAGGCAACATAGTAAGACTCTGTCCTCCCCCCCCAAAAAAATTATGAAATGCACCCACACATTGGCTAAATGCTTCCCCTCCTGGCATAAACCCTGGAGAACTCTCATTCATGGTGCTAGAAGATTAGCGTGAAGGCATGTGCCACCCGCTCTAAGACCTCAACCTTGTTGACACCTCTTTGTGATGACAGAGATGGGTTCCATATACACTTCTCCTCTGCTCTCAGGCTCAGTCTCACCGTGAGGCTCTGTCCATATATAGAACTGGAGGTTCACTGGAAAACAAGGGCAGAGAAAGGGCCTTCCTTCTCTGGCACTTCAGGGCTGTTTTAGCTTGGCAGCCAGCAGCTAGACCCACAAAAGCCTCAGTAGTGTTCTCCTCTGTGGCCTCATGGGCCGTGGCATCCTGAACCCTCTGGCAGGTGGCCTGACCACTTGCACTACTGGCCAGCTCTGCCTCCCACCAGGCCAGCAGGTGCTGCTCCCCAAAGCCTTCTCCTGACAGGTCTCTGCCTGGAGGCAGCAGCGGCTCCCCGTCTGCCCATCACGCTCTTTCATCCATCACAGTAAGGAAGAAGGCTTCAGCTCCACTGGCTAACAAGCCTTCACAGTAAATGTTCACAGTTTATGTTATTGGCAGCATTTCTCTCCTGACTAAATCCTGATTGCTGCAGCATTCAAAGCTACATGTTTTATTATGTATAATAGAAACATATTGGGAAATATAAAATACGCATCAACATTAATATACAATTAAATTGTGCTAAATGTATGTAAAATAATGTATGTGTCTATGAAAATTTAAAAACCTCAGCTATATACATAAAAATAAAGCTAAAAAGTAACCAGTTTGGAAAAGGAAGGCATGAAAGGCTGAAGAGTATTCACAAATGTAAATTTTACATAATGGCAGAATCAGATAATATAGCAATGTTTTCGACCTTTTTTACCTCCCAGCACACTTGAACCTATAAACTTCTACAGCGTACTTAAATTATGTCGATCAAATTTGTTGATCAAAAAACAAAGAGTAAAAAAAACAAATATGCTTACCATGCTTTGAACTTCTTTTGAAAATAATTTAATAAATGAGCTTTAAAATTTTTCTCAGCTCACCTAAGATCCCCTCACTGCACACCAGTTGGGAGTCACTGATATAGAGAAGATTCTACATCTGTTTTACAATCAAAAATAGTATTAAGGAAATACTAGGCAGATAATAATTACAATGATTATTCTTGGGGCACATAATCTGTGATCAATATATCAATGAAACTGATAATATTATATTTCTTAACATGAATACAGCATACAAGATTGTTGGTTTTAATACTGGGCTTTTAAAATATGTATATGTAGTATTTCATCTTTTTTATTTTAAATATATATGAGTAGGGCAATATTTTCTAAGCCTGAAATCAAGAGATGAGATTAGAAGTTATGACACTACCAAAAGCAACACTGAGATTTCTAAATTAACCATTAAATCTATTGCTACAATAATGAGTGACATATTAATTAACAAGTAGATGACAATTATAAACTTGATATACAGTGACTATTAATATAACACAAATAAAACACAATGCAATGACAAAATATTAATAGAGGATTAATAAAGGAATTAATAGTATTTGATAATGAACATAAAAATGCAGTAATGCTAGGGATTCTATCAATCCTAATTGATGCAAAGTGTCATGTTCCCTTAGTGTTAATTAAGTGAAACAGTGCTGAGGTGAGCCATCCAGCATTTGGGCGGCAGCTGCTTCTGCTGGAGGGAAGGCTACTTCATTTTCTGAATCTTATTTGACAATGATTACCAAGAATTTTAAAAATATCTAATCTTTGCTCCAGCAAGTCAGTCTGCCAAAGTCATAATTCACAAGCAAACACTTAGAACTCGTAAGCGTAATGGCCCAAGTCGGAGACCTCTACAAGGTGCTCGATGAAGTAATAATGGTAAATCTGTATACAAGAATAATAAAATTGCTTAAAGCGCTGTTGACAGAATAATGATGTGAAAGGGCGGCCCCTGTGGCTCAGTGAGTAGGGCACCGGCCCCATATACCAAGGGTGGCGGGTTCAAACCCAGCCCCGGCCGAACTGCAACCAAAAAAATAATAATAGCCAGGCGTTGTGGCGGGCAACTATAGTCCCAGCTACTCAGGAGGCTGAGGCAAGAAAATTGCTTAAGCCCAGGAGCTGGAGGTTGCTGTGAGCTGTGTGATGCCACAGCACTCTACTGAGGGCAACAAAGTGAGACTCTGACTCTACAAAATAAAAAAATAATAATGATGTGCAAAAATAATTATCATATGTTAATATAGCCAAGTATATGACACTTTACCCTATCCATATAGAATATACATTTAAAAATATATTTGCCAAAATGTTGACTGTCTTGATTCCAGGTGACTCTTCACCTAGAACTGTGTGACATTTTCCTCTTCCTCGATTATTTGTATCATTATCGCTAATGTTTTTGTAGTTTCGAAATCTCCTTACCTTTAACTTTTCACCTTTTTGACAATTGTCAAAAGGAAAACATAAAAATGACAGCAGCATCATGATTCTTTTTCTGCCAAAGCCTCCTTATGTCAAACTAGAGTAAACCTCATATTTTGCTCAACCTGGTTGCACCAAGGTGCCCAGTGCGGTAAAGAGAGATGGGTGAGGAAGGGGTCAGGCGACGTTAGCCTCTTTCATCCAAGCATTTGTGAAATATCAGCCTGAAAGCAACTTACTAAATTTAATATACCTACACAGGAGAAAAATAATTCCTTTCCATTTCCCATCTTACTTTCTGTTAAAATATTTAGTTCCTCCACCACAGGAGCAAATGAGGCCATTGTGCAGTAAGGGTTCTCCAGGCAGGAGTCAGAACCTGCCCCCGGCCTTGCTGAGGTTTCTGAAACCGCCTCCAGGCCTGGCGGATCCTGATGTTTCATAACCTGCATGTTCAGCTTTGGGGAAGATGCAGCAGTGGGGTCTCTGCAGTGACTCCCCCCTGAACCTTTTTACCAATTTAAATGTTTCACAGCTCTTTTGTCTTGAAAATTGAATACCAATACAAGCCTGACTTTGGGGGAGTTGTAAAAGCAGAGAGTGGGGTTTACCCTCAGCTTTCCTTGCAGCCCAGAGCTAACTATTTTCACAGCTCCAAGGAACCTGAAAGGTCACCCTTGTACAATGGTCCCAAATCTGAATAACACCAGAATCCCCTAGGGGACCAGACCCCCAGCTAGGGAACTGGCTTGGTGATTCCCCATCACAGTCAGCTTTGGCACCATCTGGAAGCTTCTGCATTTTCTGGGAGACAAAGGGGCATCCAGGTTCCTGGCCGGGTTGGGGCAACATGGATTGCTCCTATGTTGCCAGCTGGGGCAGAGGCTGACAGTGTCACCAAAGCGTGAGAGCATTATGGCCGTGAGGCCATTGGCTGGATCTGGGTGTGTGTGGGGGATCCCTTCTATTCCAAAGCTTAGCCCAGAGGCCACAAACTGTGCATCTGACGTCTTTTGCCTTTGTAATCAATTCCTTTTCTGCTCATTGAAGTGGAATTTTGTTGCAGTGGAAAATCCTGAGTAATAATGAACCCGTGAAGCCCATCGCAGGTGTAGATATGGAACACAGGGTGGATGGTTGCCCCACATTGCCACACGGCAAGTTAAAAACAGAAAAAAGAAAGGCTTCTCTCTCTTCCCTTCTATCTGATCTGTCTCTCTGTCTCTGTCACACACACACACACAGCAGGGACACTTTTGGAGTCCAGCCAGACACTGGAGACGAACTTCAGCCACCACCTCCCCTGGGGAAATCCTGCCTTCTCACAGTCTGGATTCCACCTGCGTCTGTCCTACCTGGGTCAGTCTTCTAGCTCTCTCTATCTGCTTCAAGGTTGGGAACAGAGATGAGTGAGACAGGCCCCGAGGCAGGACTCACTCTCACTGTCCTCAGGCCCTTGAGCAGCCTCCCTTCCAGGTCCCACGGCTGCAGCCCTAATGGGTGACCCGACAGACCCTGGACTTCCCAGGCCCTGCCTGACCAAGGACTATTCAAAGATACTGCTCTTCTCCCAGCCATAAAGCTGAAAATACAGTCATAAAATGGAATAAATGAGCCAATAAGATTTCTAGTCTCTTCAAACAAAAAAATCTGGGCACTGAGGAGCCTGAAATTTTTGACCCAGATTTCTGCTTAACTAGCTATGGGCAAATCACTTAGCCCTGTATTTCCTCTCTCTTATTTCTGCTATTTATTTTCTGTCTTTAATTAAGGGACAGGTAAGATATCAAGCTTTAATATTTCAGAATTGTCTATAGTTAGCATTATATTTTCTATAAGAAAGTTTATATTTTAAATTTCTATACATAGATTTGACTTTGGGAAGGAGATGCCTCTGGCACAGACAGGAAATAAAATCCAATTCTTACATTTTCGAGCTAGCAATTACATTAAATTTCTTCAACCTCAGGTTTTCCACCTCTAAATGTGAAATATATGCCCTACCTTGTTCTGGTGTGAAGATAAATTAAGATAATAAATATCAGATAGCTGGAAAGTAGGGCCAATAAATACTAAGGATGTTATAACCACAGATGATTGGAATATTTTTCGTTGCTTTGTACGCCTAGTAATTTGCCTGTACTTTTTAGTGTGCTCATTAGTTTCTAAAGCAATTTCTGAATGAGAAAGCCAGTCTTGGCAATGGTGTTTGAGAACACAGGTGATTTTAACTTCTGAGAAATGTTTAAAGGAGGCAGAGGGCCAAGGTACTAGCTCATCGGAGAGAGTGATGAGAAAGTGATCGGACTCTTCTTCTGGGGACAAGTATTGCTTCAGTGACTCCAGGACTAATGAGGAACCAGAAACTCTCCAGAGGGAAGCTGGAGAAAATTAGGGATGCAAATTAAAATATGCTAAATAGCCCAGCAATGGCAAATGAAGATTACCTGCTGGCAAACAGGTCACATAAAATGGTGTTATTTACTGCTGGTGTTAATCCCTTGGGCACAGGTGGAGCCAAGGCTCCTGGACCCGGCACTTCCCTCCCCCTGAAGGTATGTGCCAGGTAACACATAGACAGAGGGACTGATCAACTGGGATTTACATAGTTGCTTAAATCATCTGAGGATGTTTGGACACTTCTACTGACTCTTAAGTGAAGTTGGTTTCTCATTTCTTAGGACAGTCCAGAGACTGGAAGGAATCCATGCCTTGTAGATTCTCCAGTCCATTAGTCTATCTTGTCCTTCTTAATCTCTTGAGAAAAAAATTAGAAAAATGCAAAAATGAATGAAAAAAATGCACTCCTTGGGCAATTTGAAGGCAGAAAAGTTGATTGAGAATTATTCTAATTATCTTCCTGACCAGCTCCCATACCCCGTAGGTAGAAAGATTTAATTCTTAACTACTTCTCAGGCTAACGTGACTCAAGTGTGACTTTTCTCACTTTAAGTCGTGGCCAGCCAACTAGAAGTTTTTCAGACAGTGGTGCTGGACAACAGGCCAATTAAAGGGAAAAGAGATACACAGCCTCCATCACAGGGCGGCCACAGACAGGCAGACTCCTGCCTGGGGGTGGCCTCCTCTCTGCGATTCTCAGGCAAGACAGCCCCAAGGGGTGGGTGGCCCCGAAAATGCGTTGCAGCAAGGCTTGGGGTATGGAGCAGTTTTTATCTTCTGTGCAGATTGCCTGTCTGCCTCTGTCCATGAAGATGCTTCCTGCTCTAAATCCAGAGGATTATCTACTGTGAATCACATCTGTGAGAGATACCAGAGAAAACCACTCAGCATTGAACACATGTACGTTTTTATAGAATAATAAGACAAAAAAAATACTCTATACTGAAGGATCTCAGGGAAGTTTATGTGGGATTCCAATAGAACAGGTGACCAGCACAATTAGATCACAGCCATGTGCCCACAGATAGATGCTCAACACTCTTAGCTCCCGTAAGATTGTTGCCACCTGCAAATGTGATCAGGTCTCGACCCACTTTCAGCAAATTTCAATGAGCACATGTTTAATTTTACTTGAGTTCCCTCATTAATGATCACTCATACATTCCCTAATTCACTCAGATCTCTGTGCACCAAGCAATTTGCCTGGTTCCGAGGATTTGGTCACAAAGTTGGTCCCTCTCCATTCATAAGAAACAAAAAGAGATAAACTTAAATTCACAAAAATATTTCTCCAGTAATAATAAAAAATGCAATTGCATCACAAGATTTTGCTGTGATTCAAATAAAGAAGAATTTTCTCAGAGAAGGAAGGAGGCAGAGGATTCCTGACCCGGAAGCTTGTGCAAAGTCACAGGGAAGTGTGGCCCCCTGGAGGCACATGCTTGGGTGGCAAGGTCCTTGCTAGAAGGTCCTTGTGAGATTTATTCTAAAATTCTTTTTCTGGCTGGGCACCTGTGCTCAGTGGTTAGGGTGCCGGCCACATGTTCTGGGGCTGGTGGATTTGAACCCAGCCTGGGCTTGTTAAACAAACAAACAAATTTAAAAAAAAAATAGCTGGACTTGGGTGTTGTAGTGGGCGCCTGTAGTCCCAACTACTAGGGAGGCTGAGGCAAGAGAATCTCTTGAGCCCACAGGTTTGAGGTTGCTGTGACTTTAGTGGCAACATTGGGGATGGGGTTTCAAAAGCTTGCTTTACTGAATAAATCATTAAAAATGGACAAATCACTCTGTACAGCTCTCTCCCCACCCTTCTTCTTCCTGGCTTGGATATTAATTAGCACAGCATCAAGATCAGTTGCACCACCTTGCAATGGTGGTGGAAAGGACAGGAGAATTGAAGAGCTGCCAGCTGCAGACACAGCTCCACCACTCTGCTTTGTGGGAAACATGGATGTATTTGTGAATAAACCACACAAGTTTGGGTTTTCCGTCTTTCATATTCTAATACATTGTTAACCATAATTCACTCTTCATTTGTAAGAATGCATTTATTATATAATATAGACCACGTATTATTTTCATGTAGAGAACAGCAGAAGTTGTATTCCAAAACAAAACTGCACCACCTTCTCCATGACAGGGTGTGCTAAGTCAATTTTCTGAGGTTCTGAGGTTCATCCAGGTTCTTATTGAAAACCTATTATTTGCTGAATTAGCTGTTCTCCAGCCTACCCTCATTTCAGCTACTGTCCTCATTCCTAGGAGTATGACTGTCTCTTCCAGTTCACTGTGAATATTTTGAAGACAACAATCATGTCTGGGTCAGTAGAGTTATTGTCACCATTCTGTGTACACAGTGTCATAATCCTGTGATTTTTTTTTGAGACAGAGCCTCAAGCTATCCCCCTGGGTAGAGTGCCATGGCATCACAGCTCATAGCAACCTCCAACTCCTGGGCTCAAGCCAGTCTCCTGCCTCCGCCTCCCAAGTAGCTGGGACCACAGGCACCCGCCA
>CAUYQV010171016.1:0-26664 GCA_963574575.1 Galagoides demidoff | reverse complement strand
GCACCTGCCACAACGCCCGGCCATTTTTTTTTTTGGTTGCAGCCATCATTGTTGTTTGGCAAGCCCAGGCTGGGGATTCGAACCCGCCACCTTAGGTGTACGTGGCTGGCGCCTTAGCTGGTTGAGCCACAGGCGCCGAGCCCAGACCAGGAATCTTGAATAAAGTTTAAGCCAAGCCTACAGCTTCAGTTGCAGCAGGAGTTGTACAGGGTAGTTGTCTGGAGGGACTTATTCCCTGGGCTCACCTGTCAAGGAGCTGCTGCATCAGCCACCTTGGGGGCTTAAACCTGGCATCTCATGGTCCCCCTCAGGGCTCATGCCTGTCTCTAGGCCCTTCCCTACTCCTGCCACTCTCTCTTTGTACTCCCGGGCTTGGCTCCAGGTCCTCATCATCTCTAAGCTCCTGGTATCCCCAACAGTGCTTGAGTCCTCCTATGTTCCTGAGACACAGTCCAGATAGAGGTCAGAGGCTAGAGAGAACTCCACTCTGAGGCTTCCCATCCAGAGGATGAGGCCAGGCCCAGTAGACCCCAGCAAACATCCTCCCAAGCCTCTGAAGCCTCTGGAGTCAAAGCCCTGCCCTAGCCTGGTTAGACCAGCAGAACTTCCTTCAGACACTTGCCAAGGATGGAGGCTGCTGGAGCCTGTGAGGTGTGTCCCCAGACAGAGCCCTTCTGGGATGGTGGGCTGTACTTGCACCAGCCACAGAGACTCAGGAGTGCCCAGCCTCTTGTATTAGTCCATTTGTATTGCTGTAAAGAAATGCCTGAGGCAGCTCAGTGCCTGTAGCTCAGCGGTTAGGGCATCAACCATATTCACCAGGGCTGGTGGGTGAACCCAGCCTGGCCCTACTAAACAACAATAACAAAAAAATAGCCAGAAGTTGTAGTGGGCACCTATAGTCTTAGCTACTTGGGAGGTTGAGGCAAGAGAATCGCTTAAGCCCAAGAGTTTGAGGTTGCTGTGAGCTGTGAGCTGTGATGCTACGGCACTCGTATCCAGGGCAACAAAGTGAGACTCTTCCTCACAAAAAGAAAGAAAAGAAAAGAAAAAAGGATTACAAACAACATCATGCCAGCATCTTCTTCTGGTGAAGGCTTCGAGGACCTTCCAATCAAGGCATAAGGCAAAGAGGGAATAGGGGTGTCAGATATCAGGAGAAGGAACAAGAGAGGGAGAAGGTGCTGCCAGGCTCTTTTAAACAACCAGCTCTCATGTGAACAAATAAAGAACTCACTCATCATTGCCTGGGGTGCACAAAACCATTCATTGAGAGATCCACCTTCATGACCTGACTACCAGGTTCCACATTCAACACGGGGGGGCAAATTTCAACCTGAGATTTGGAGGGGTTGAACATCCAAACCATATCACCTCTATAATCACCACCACTATCACCACTACCACCATCATCACCTTCACCACAATCACCACCAACCACCACCACCACCATCATTGCCACCACCAACACAACCACTACCACCATCACCACCACCACCATCATCGCCACTATCACCAACCACCACCATCATCATCACCACCAACACTATCATCTCCACTGCATAATTTACCATCAGAGCCCACTGTGGACCAGGGCCTTGTTAGTTTCATGATCTAGTTGGGAGATGAGTAAGACACAATCTCTTGAAATTTTGAGAAAAACTAAGAGTAGTAAACAGGGAGGTATCTCTGGGTCTAGGATTGCCCAAGAGGAACTTGTACCTGGCCACCATGGTTGGTGATTAGAAACAGCATTTGATAAATTGAACAGTGTGGCCCACAGGTCTGGGCCAGAAGGGAAGGGACTCCTGCTATCACCGTGAGCAGAAGGAAGAGACTGCGGGGAGAAGCTGGCTTGGACACACTTGCTCTCAGCCCCAACAGAAAAGGGCTGGGCACAGGTGTAACTGCCCCTCCTGTGGCCCTAGCCATAAGCCCATCACTGCCTTGGATATCTCTGGTAACCACAGGCAGAGGGCAAGAGGCAGGTACAGGTAGACACTGAGGCCAGAGGTGTGGAGTGGGGAGGACTCAGTTCAGGGCCCTGGGTGAGCTGGGCCCAGGATACGGGAATCCCCATACATACTTAGGTTGAGGGTCTCCTTGGCCACTTCCCTACCCCTCTGCTCACCCCCACCAAGGCTATGGAATCAGGGCTGCTAACGGCTGCAGTCTCCTCATAAGTCTTTTCTGGTCAATAAACCCAGCTCCTGGTGGGGGCTGATGGTGCTGCCCCGCCCCGCTGACACACTCTGTCATAATTAAGCAAGTGCAGCCTAACTAATTGAGTGGTCAGGATGCTAATTAGTGACTTTATTGAGACTGAGGAGGGTGAAGGGCAACCTTGGCACTGAGCACCTTCCTTTGCCTGGGTGGCTCCGCTCTTTGCATCCCAGAGCTAGTCCCTGGCCTGGCCAGGTCCCCAACAGCAGCTTCAGCTTCTGCCCAGCCTCCCTCCCAGGAGAAGGGATGGGGGCCAGAGGGTGGCATGTTGTCCTCATCCAAGTAGTGGGTGGTGATGACAGGCCTGCTGTGGGGTGAAGGAGCAGGTGACTGGGCCCCACTCCTGCATGGCTCTGCACAGCAGCCTCCCCCCTAGGCAGCAGGGGCGGGAGGGGACCTGAGGAGGCCTGCAAGCAGCCCCAGGGGGAGAAAGGCCCCTCAGCCTCCAGAGGCGTTGGCCGCGCAGATGGGGGTGGGGTGGGGGGTCCAGACGCTGAGGTGAGGGCACAGGGACAGGGACCTGCAGGCTGGCGCTTGGACCCGATCTCAGCAGCTGGGAGAAGGCCCCAGAGCAGATTCCTCAGAGGATCCGGTGTGCGACGCTCTGCAAGGAGGTTGGGGCATCCCCCGCCCCCATTCCTGCAATCAGGACGTCGTGGCGGAGGGAGGAGGGGGTTTGGGGACAACGGGACATGGGAGGGCTTCCGGCGCGGCTCCACAGTCGACAGATGGCAGCGGGTGTGGGGAGTTGGGGCGCGGCGGGGTGGGGGGCGTCAGATGGCGCCGCCCCGGGTCGCCGCCTGCCGCCGACTAAGAGAGCTCCGCGCATCTGGAGGGGCCACGTGTACCGCTGCACCGCGTGGGTGTCGGGAGAAGTGACACTCTGAGTTGCCGCCACCAGCGCCCCGGGCTGTCCCAAAGTGGGCAGCGGGCACAGCTGTCTCCTGGCAGCGGCGGGAGGCCTGTGCGCCTGCGCGAGGCCTGCTCCTGCGGGGAGGAGAGGGAAGGAAGGGAAGGGGAGAGCGAGGGGAGGCCCTGGGGACCTGAGGGGGCAGTGTTTCCGCACGGGTTAGGGGTCCCTGCTTGGTTGCCCCTTGTCTTGGTTGCCACAGAGACTCCAACTGTGAGCACCTGGGTCTGCACACCCCCAACAGGGGGCCGGCTGCCTGTGAGCTGATCTGGTCCATGGAAGCAGAGACAGCTTGGGTTGAGGGGTGGAGGGGGCCGTAAGCGTGTGGGCCCAGGGGCATGGAGGGAAGGGGTGGAAGTTTTAGAAAGGTTGTGACACTCTATGCTGACTGGGTGAAGTTTCAGGAAGGTTGAGCTTGTCCCAGTGAGGAGTCCCTGCTGAGAACGAGAAAGTCTCTGGGAAAGGTCTATGGGACAGCTTGGTAGATTGGGCCTCCAGCTGGGTCTGAGCCAGCAGGTCTGTGTGGTGAGCCCCTCACCCAGGGAGGGACTGCCCTCAGGTCACCAGGTGGGCTGGGGCCAAAGGATAAGCCCAGCTAGGGATGGAGGGCACAGCCCAGGGCACAGGGGATGCAGGCAGCAAGTGCATGGGTCCAGGGCAGAAGGGATGTGGGGACAAGGGTGGGAGACTCAGGCTTTGCATCTGGGGTGACGGCTCTAGGGGCTGAAGGGTGCAGATTGTCGAACTCTTGGAGCCATGAAGTACTTGTCTGTGAGTACCCATTAGGTCCCCAAGCATGGCCTTGGGAATGAGACATGGAGGAGGTTCTGGTGACCGAGGTCCTTGGCAGGGTACAGGGAAGGCTGGGGTGGGGGGGTGGGTGGGCTGAGAAGGCTTCTGGAAAGCGGGCATGGAATCACCAAGGCTGCCCTAGGCAGAGGCAGGAATCCTGTGAGGAAGTTCCCCAGAGGGGCCAGGCCAACCCATCTGCAGGGGCCCCACCCCCCGCTCCTGACTGCTGTGAAGTGGTCCTGAGCCTTTCACCTCCACTAGGGGTCCCTGTGTTGGGTGGTGTAGGCAGAGGCCATGAGCTGGAGGAGGGGCAGGAGAACCTCCGAGGGCACAGTGGGCAGTGGGCCTGAGGATACTGTCCCAGGCTGGTGTGGGATAGGGAGGCCCCTGGGGTCTGGCTTTCTCCTAAAAACCACTGGGGCCAGTACATGTGTATTAAAACAAAAAGAATTTAATTCCAAGCAGTGCTGAATCTGTTTTCTCAATGCAATGAAAGTCAGCTCAATACGTTTTCCCAATCAAATCTGTTTGTCCTAAGTTGAATATACTTACATAGATTTTGTGAGGGTCTGGGGTACTCAAGGCTGAGACTGGGCAGATGGGGAGGGTGGCAGGAGGGATGGGACTTTGGCTCTGTGGGGTTCCCAGTGACAGTCTCCCTTCAAGGATCCTCAGCAGTCAAGGGTAGTGGGACACCAGGAGCTTACCCAGTGGGTATTCTAGGGCAGGCCTGAGATTGGGTCCCTGTGCACACACTCCGGCCACTCTGCACCACCAGGGAGACACTGGCATCAGGGACAGCGTGCAAGGGGGAGGGCAGGACGGGGTAGGCACGGAGATCTTACTGGGGAAGGCAGGAGGGGGACTCCACCAGTGATGGAATGCTTCCTGGGTGGTGGGGTGGGGGGCAGGAGGTAGGGGAGGGGTTGATACAGGCCAGAGGCCAGGGACCTGCTAGGAATTCACTTATAGGGGCCAGGATGACCACATTGCTGGGTCACCAGGGTCTTAAGAAGGTGGAGAGAAAGAGGGCTTCCTGAGGGAGGTGGCATTGGATGTGACCCTGGAGGGGCTCACAGTCAGGCATATAGACTGGAGGCCAGCTGAGCCTCTGGTGCAGGGTTGGGAGAGTCCTGCCCCTCTACATGACACCCTGCCACTGGCCCTACATCACCACCTCCAGGGCTCCTTTGGATCTGGGGAAGGCATGCCCGGCCAGAGGGAACTGGAGCTTTGGGGTTGGGTTTCAGGACACTCTGCTGGACCGTGAACAATGCAGCTGAGATTGGAAGGTGACCTCAGCGCAGGGAATACCCAGGGCCTCTCGCCTGCCCCAGTCTCCCTTCCACTGACTGGGACACTGGGGTTCCATTCAGGACTTTGCCTGTGCGGATGCCCTCCCCTGGCCACTGTTTTTCAGGGGAGGGACTCTCTGGGGGTGGGAGCACTACAAAAGGATCCCCCTCTACATGGAGGGTGGTGGGAGCTTCCTTGGGAGGGTCCAGGTGCACAAAGCTGTCTCCAGAGCCCAGAGGATTGCACAGGACCAGCCAGACCCTCTAATGACTGTGATAAGTCTCCACCTCTGGACTGTGGGCTCTTCTTGACATTTGGTGGACAGAAACCCACACATCAGCAAGGACTGTCACAGCCCTAAGGACCATTGTAAATTAGGTCCGAGGGTTTTTTGTTTTTTTTTTTTTGAGACGGAGCCTCAAGCTATCCCCCTGGGTAGAGTGCCATGGCATCACAGCTCACAGCAACCTCCAACTCCTGGGCTCAAGTGAGTCTCCTGCCTCTGCTTCCCAAGTAGCTGGGACTACAGGCGCCCGCCACAACGCCCAGCCATTTTTTGGTTGCAGCCATCATTGTTGCCTGGCAGGCCCGGGCTGGGGATTCGAACTGGCCACCTTAGGTGTACGTGGCTGGCGCCTTAGCCGATTGAGCCACAGGCGCTGAGCCAGGTCCGAGGGTTTTCTTCCTGAAGGAAAGAGTGAGTGAAGTGCTCCACAGTGGGAGAGAGAGCCAGGAAGGGAAGACATGGGCTCCGGGAAAAACCTTGGGAAGAGGATGGGGTTAACCTAGCATGGTGGGCCCAGTGGTAAGAGAAGGGACTGAATCGTGCTGCTGACAGTGCAGGGACAGGACACACATGGGCCAAGACACAGAGGAGGCGAGTGAGCTTGAGAGACGGGGAAGTAGAGACAGAGACACAGAGATGGGGGAAGAGAGACAGAGACAAGGAGAGATACAGAGGGACAGAGATGGGGGAGAGAGATAGACAGAGATGTAGGGGGCAAGGTAGAGAGAGAGAGGGAGTGGGAGAGAAAGGGAAGGAGAGGGCTGACTCAAGGAGGGTATAAGCCTGGGGTGCCATAGCTGTGGGCAGTATCAACACTGTGACACTGTCTGGTGTGACCATCCGGACCTGGTGCTCTGACCCAGAGCCTCGGGCATGGCAAGGAAGTGGCAGGAGGAACCGCAGCTGCCACTGACAGACCTGGGGCAGGGAGAGAGCTGTGCAGCAGGAGGGCAGGGGGCTGACCCACTCTGCAGCATCAGAAGCCTGCACTCCATGGTGACAGCAGCTCTATTCATATTGGCAAGCACTTGGAAGCAACCAAGGTGCCCTTCTTTGGGTGAGTGGATAAGTAAATTATGGAGCATCCTGGCAGGGGAGTATTACTCAGCATGGCCAAGAAAAGGCACCCTCAGTGCAAGTTCCTAAGTGATGGAAGCCAATCTGTCACATATTGCAGAATCCCCACTACCTGTTATTCTGGAAAAGGATAAACTGTAGGGACAGCAAAATGATCAGTGGCTTCCAGGGATAGGGGTGGAGGAGGGCTGACCAGGCTGACCTGGACATTGGGGCAGTGACATTGCTCTGTGTGATGCTGTCATGGTGGACACCTGTCATCTACATTGGGTGCAGCCCATATAAACTGTGAGCCTCCCGTGATGACAGCGTGTCACTGTAGCTCATCTGCAGTGACCACTCTAATGTGAGACACTAGCAGGGGAAGAGCTGAGGGGATGGGGTGCTGCGTTTCTGCTTGTTTTTCTGTAAACCTAAAACTGCTAAGAAAAAAAAAGTCTATTAATTCCGTATATAAAAGGAAACAGGGCCGTGCCTGTGACTTAGTGAGTAGGGCACTGGCCCATATTCCGAGGGTGGCGGTTCGACTCCGGCCCCGGCCAAACTGTAACAAAAAATAGCCAGGCATTGTGGCGGGTGCCTGTAGTCCCAACTAGTCAGGAGGCTGAGGTAAGAGAATCGCCTAAGCCCAAGAGCTGGAGGTTGCTGTGAGCTGTGACACCATGACACTCTACCGAGAGTGACAGGGTAAGACTCTGTCTCTAACAAAATAAAAAAAAAAATTTCCAAAAAATAAAAATAAAAATAAAGAAAACAGCAAAAGGTACAGGGGCCTGGGATCGACTCACCCCTGTTGGAGGAGATGCAGGGCATGGGGGGAGGTCTGAGGGCTTGGGACCACCTGTACTGGGACACCCACCCTCCTCCCATGCTTGGGCAAAGGGGGGAGCACTGTGGCTGCCCATACAGGTACCCACCTCCCTCCATCTTTGTGTCTGTCTCTGTCTCTTCTCATCTCCCTTCCTCCCTTCCCTACTCCCCTCTTTCCCTGCCCCCTCACCTTCTTCTCCCCTCCCTCCTTCTCTGGCCCTGTTCCCCTGACAAGCTAGCTGATCAATGTCTCATCACTGCTCAAAGGAGCTTCTAACTCAACTGTGGCATCTTAATCAGCGCCTTGGCTGTCCGAGGTCCATTGACTGCCTGCCCAGGCCAACAAATGAGCCCACTGACTAGGCCCTCTGCCTCCTCCAGGACCCAGGTGGTTGCCCCAGCTCTGCACACCGCCTGGTGGCCATAGGGCACAGTATAGCCCAGAGAGTTCAGGTGGGACTAGTAGGGGTCTGAGTTCTTGGTGCTAGACAGCTTGGAGAGGCCCCCCCCAACCCATGCACAGGCCCCAAGCTCAGCCCCTCACCCCTGCACAGCCTCCTCAGGGCCCTGTGTGCCTATCACTGACCCAGTGGGCAGCCCTGAGCTCACCCCCCACACTCTGCTGCGGCTTCCTCCTGCCAGGACCTTTGCACTGGCAAGTCCCTCGAGGCCCCAGACCACTCAGAGAGGGAAGAGGCTTGTCTGCTGGGCCTTGGCTGTTCTTCAAGGCCTGGCACACAGAAAATGCTTGGTAAACGCCCACTGGTCGTGAATGAATAGGAGGGCCAGGGATGCCCCCCCGGGACAGGGAAACATGAGCTGCTCACAAAAGGGGTGTTGGGGCATGTCTGTTGAGGTGGGGAGGGCTCCTGGAAGTTAGGGGTTGAGGTCTTTCCTGGAGGGGTGCTGAGTAGAACCGGGAGGTCCTCAAGGGTGTCAGCAGACAGAGGGAGCAGGCCCACTCTGACACCCTGTGGCTGGGCACATCCTGAGCTGTGAGGCAGGGGCCTGGCACACCTCTCACACCCTCCCTCCATCAGCCAGGCTTTGGTTGGCTTGGAGTCACAGGAGTTCTGAGGCTTGTGCCCACCTGAACACAGTTCCTCAAGAGTCCTCTGCCTTACTGACACAGCCAGGGCCTGGGAGAAGCTGCAGCTCCAGGCTCCTGCCCTTGGGCTTCTCTGCTCCCCACTGACCCAGACCCTGCCTGAGGGGTCCCAGGCTGTGTCTCTGAATACCCCCCAGAGGTTCCTTCCCCCAGGGCACTAGGCATTTGTAATTACACATGGACTCCTGGCCCTCTGAGGATTCTGTCCATCCATCAGACTGGCCTCTGGGGCTGGCCTTTAGTGAGTGTCCAGCAGCAGTTGTACTGCTGTCCCTAAGGGCCCATCTTCTAGGACTTTTGACCTCCCTAGCCTGTGTCTGTGTCACTTTTGAGCCACGGAGGAGCCACAGCGATGGTAGGGTACAGGGGTGAACCCACTGCTTTCCCCTCCCCTGTCTGCCATCCTCTCCTGGCCCCAAGGTCAGCGGTCTGCATATTGACAGTGTCCATCCACCCAGGGCTGGTGGGAGGGAGGGCTGTACTCACTCAGCTTGATGTGGCCCATCTTGCAAGACAATAAATTTGGCCATTGACCCACAAGCAGACATCGATAAATGAATGGCTAATACAAACGTTGCCTTCCCAAATTAATCTGGGCCTCAGGGCAGGGGCACAGGGCAAGTGGGAAGTTGAAATACGACAGGAAACAGGGCAGGACCAGCAGGGCACCAGCACTGCCCAGCACCCCCACCCCACTAGGACTATCTCTGCAGAAGTGAGGGCTTCTTGTCTCCTCTCCTCAGCACACTCAGGGCAGATGTCATT
Source organism: Galagoides demidoff (assembly GCA_963574575.1). Lineage (NCBI taxonomy): Eukaryota > Metazoa > Chordata > Mammalia > Primates > Galagidae > Galagoides > Galagoides demidoff. Next base: position 17,397 of record CAUYQV010171016.1, on the reverse strand, counting down.
AGTGCTCTGAGGGCAGCAGGTTCAGTGAGTAGAAACCCAAGAGGCCTAATTACATTTAATTCAGATTAAAAAATAAAATCAGGTTGGGCACAGTGGTTCACGCCTGTAATCCCAGCACTCTGGCAGGAGGAGGTGGGCGGATTGCCTGAGCTCGGAGACCAGCCTGAGCAAGAGTGAAACCCCATCTCTAAAAATCATGGGGTATTGTGGTGGGCACCTATAGTTCCAGCTACTCGGGAGGCTGAGGCAAGAGAATCGCTTGAGCCCAAGAGTTTGAGGTTGCTGTGAGCTGTGACACCATAGCACTCTACCCAGGGTGACTAAGTGAGACTTTTGTCTAAAAACCAAAAAAACAAAAAAATCATTTTATAAGTATGTCCCATGCACTGTCTGGGGTATGCTTATACTAAACAATTATTCATCACTCATCTGAAATGCCTGCATGCTTAGTGTCCTGTGTTCTCTCTGGAGACCCTGGTGCATAGGGTGGGAGGGTTGTCTGGTGGCCACAGAGTCTGTCTGGGTTCATGTCCCATGCCCCAGACACCTACCACCCTCTTGAAGCAAAAACCAGCAGGTCCACAAAGCACAGGGTGCAGGCCCAGGTGCATCACTGTCCCACACCAGGACCAGACACCCTCATTCGACCTCACTTCTGCAGCCTCCATTTCCCCACCAGGGAGGAGGTAGGGGAGGAGGCAGCTGGAAACTGCTTCCCAAGGGTTGATGACATTGGCCACAGTCCAGGGGGCTTCTTTACACCTATTGCAGTGGGCATGAATATCTCCAGGGCTCAAGATGAGCTTGGCACCTCCCACTGAGAGCCCCATAAATAAATAAGCTGGTTGTATAAATAAACTACAATCCCAGCAGTCCTGACCTGGGGCAGCTGCAGTGTCCAGTCTAGCTGTCTCCTGCATTCAGAGCCTGCCCCCTGCCTCCAGACATTTTCCGTGGGTCTACATTTTTTGTGCCTCTCAGACAGCCAGGCAGAGGCCTGAGCCACTGGCCCCCACGCCCTGTCCTGATGCCAATGAACAGCAGTGGCTTGGCCCAATGAGGCCAGCACTGGACCCTGTCTGAGTTGCCTGGGGTTTTGCTGGCCTTCTGTGTACCCTCTAGATCAGGTAATGGACAACTGAGGCCTGATCTCCAGCTGGATGGGCTGTGAGGGGTAAGGGAGCCCACAAATTAGACCCCAGTTCCCAGGAAGGTCCCCTGGGGATTCTGGACACCCACCAATGTCAGACTGTGGTGGGTGCTGCTAGGTGCTCCTCCTGGCCTGACTCTCTGTGGCAGGCACCTGTAGTCCCAGCTACTTGGGAGGCTGAGGCAAAAGAATCTCCCAAGCCTAAGAGCTGGAGGTTGCTGTGAGCTGTGATGCCACAGCATTCTACCAAGGGCGACAAAGTGAGACTCTATATATAAAAAAAGGGGGGAGGGGCAAGAACACTGTGGAGGGGGCTATGCCCTCCTGGCTAGAAAATCCCCTCAGGAAGCTGCTACCCAGGGCAGGAGGAACCGCTGCAAACCCCAGCTTTATGCTTGGCAGGTCCTCAGGTGAGGCCCTACCTGGGGCTGGGCAGATGGGGAGCAACTGTCACAGCTAATGAGCTTATGACAAATAGGGTGGGGACACTGGGGGAGTTTCCAATCTGTCCCTCCCTCAAGGGCAGGACAATGTGGCCCAACTCAGAAGGGTCTGCAGGGAGCCTGGGGACCCACAGGATGGGGCTTGGCCTGCCTCCTCGTCCTCCACCCATGGGGTGGTGAGAAAATTTGGGGCCCTGGTGGGAAAGAAGGAGGCAGGGGCAGGCGCTAGGTCTGGGGTGCCCCACACCCCTCCCAGCCTCACTAGAGAATGCTGAGCTCAGTGCTGGCTCACCACGGGCTTTAGGGGCCATTAGAAGTGCTGGCAGCCGCTGGCCTCCTCCAGACGTCAATTTGCTGCTGGACTGTGGTTACTGCTCCCCTCCCCCTCCCTTCCTGGCACTTGCTCCGTCAAGCCCTCTGGGATCTCTCTCTGCTCCCCATCCCCTCCTAGGCAAGGCCCCCCAACTCTGATCTGTCTGGCTCAGGCAAGACACCCCTCAGCACCTCATGGACACATGCCACGAAGTGGACACATCTGGAGTTTGACATGCTGGGCGAAGCTAGCCAGTCACAGAAAAACCACCCCTGTGTGACTCCACTGATAGGAGGCTCCTTGGTCAGCCAGTTCATAGAGACCAGAGTGGACGGTAGGGCTAGGCCAGGGCTCTGGGAGTCAGTGTGTTGTGGGGATGGTCTCAGTTGAGAAAGTTGTGGAGATAGACAGTGGTGATGCCTGCACTTAGCACCACTGAAGTGTGCACTCAGAAATGGGGCTGGATGCAGAGGCTCACTCCTGTGATCCCAGCACTCTGGGAGGCTGATGCAGGTGGATTGCCTGAGCTCGGGAGTTCAAGACCAGCCTGAGCAAGAGTGAGGCCCTGGGTGGTGCCTGTGGCTCAGTGAGTAAGGCGCTGGCCTCATATACCAGGGGTAGCTGGCCCCGGCCAAACTGCAATAAAAAAATAGCCTGGCCTTGTGGCGGGCACCTGTAGTCCCAGCTACTTGAGAGGCTAAGGCAAAAAAATCACCTAAGCTAAGAGCTGGAGGTTGCTGTGAGCTGTGATGCCATAGTAGTCTACCAAGGGTGACAAAGTGAGACTCTATATATATTTAAAAAAAAAAAAGTGAGTTCCCATCTCTGCTGAAAACAGAAAAACTAGCCGGGCATTGTGGCCAGCATCATGTAGTCCCAGCTACTCAGGGGACTGAGGCAGGAGGATCACTTAAGCCTAGAAGTTGGAGGCTGCAGTCCTCCAACTGTTATCATGACGCCACTGCACTCCAGCCAGGGCCACAGAGCCAGACCCTCTGTCTACTAAAACAAAATCTAGCTGTCCTGTGTTGCACTCTGTGGAGGCCCAGCTTGGGCCTGGGACTGGCAGCCCCTCCTGGGGCTGGCTGGGCTGGGCTGGCTCTTTTTCAAGGGCTCTCTGGGGTACAGCCCCTGTCATTGCCCTCATAGGAATAGTGAAGGGGGCCAAGAACACTGTGGAGGGGAATATGCTCCCACAAGCTTCCTCAGAGGTCCAGCCAGCCCCAGGAGGGCTCTTGGGGCACCACAGTTAGTTGGGAGTCAACCACTAGACAGGCAGAAACAGAGCTGGGGTACAGAGGGTGGGTCTGCTGGGAGTATTTGCTGCTATGGTTTGGAATCCTCGGAGGACTTGCTGCCCCCCTGCCCCTGCCTTTGGCACCACACCCCACTGGAGAGAGCCTGGGACACACCCTGGGGCAGAGTCTAGGACAGGGCAGGGTGGAGGTGCCAGGCCAGCCTTGTGGGAGCTTCTCGCCTGACCCTGCAGCTGACATGTGTGGGACTCTGGGGGAAACAGTGGTAGGTTCTCAGGCCTGGGTATCTTGGCAGAGAGCTTTAGGATGAACAAGGGGAGTGGTGGTGTCCCATGTGGGCCACCTGAGGGGTCTCAGCTACCTGCTCAGAGCCTCAGAGTCCTTGGAGTCCTCCTCCAGCTTCCCTGGCCAGGTAGCGGGGGCTGCTGAGCTGGCAACAGGGCCAAAGCCCCATGGTCGGTGTGAGTGGCCCTGGGAGGCTCTTCTGAGGTGTATGACACTGCTGGTTCTCCCAGTTAGAAAATGGCATGCACTGGGCGGGCTGACTGACTTTCCTCCAAGGATTATTCCCAAGCTGGTTCCAAGAACAGATCAATCCCAGCACCCACACCAAGTCAGTCACAGGGTGGGGGTGGGGAGAAGACAGCTGGATGAACCCCCATACCACAGGGCCATCCCCACTGCGCACATCTGAGACATCTGCCAGGGGACAGATGAGGCTCCTAAGCTCCAACAAGCCAACCAAACAGGCCAGGAAATGAGTCTAGGTCCCAGCACACTGGATCCCAAAGTCTATGTGACCTGGACAAGTCTCTGGACCTCTCTTGACAATAAACCAGGACCCTAAGACCAGTCACATGGACCTGATGGTCCCAGGGCACCTCCCAGCTGGTCTTTCAACCCGCTCTCCTCAGTGGCCAAGCAACCTTCTGTCCATAGTCTCAGCCCTGCTGAAGCCCTCATGAACTGACCCACCCTACTTCCTCTCCCTCCTCTCCTCTTCCGGTCAGCCTGGAGAACTCCTATTCACTCTTCAAAACCCTTTGTAGCTGCCCCTTCCCAAGCAGAACTGTGCCTCTCCCCTTTGTGTGGTTCTATCCTGGCACCTCTGCCCAAAGTCCCAGATGCCCTTCTTGTCCCTAGGCGGCTCCCTGTGCCCCTACCCCCCATAGGGATGGAGCCTGCCTCCATGACAAACAAAGACCCAGACTTTACAGAATAGGTCAGTGAACCAGTCCAAAGTTTTTCTGTTTGTTCATTTAAGTATTTATCTGTTCAACCAACCAAACTTCTTGGTTTTTTTTTTTTTTTTTTTTAGAGACAGAGTCTCACTTTGTCACCCTCAGTAGAGTGCTATGGCGTCACAGCTCACAGCAACCTCCAGCTCTTGGGCTTAGATGAGTCTCTTGCCTCAGCCTCCTGACTAGCTGGGACTACAGGTGCCACAGCTATAGACCACAATGCCCAGCCATTTTTTTGTTGCAGTTTGGTTGGGGCTGGGTTTGAACTGGCCACCCTTGTATGTGGGGCCGGCGCCCTACTCACTGAGCCACAGGCGCTGCCCTCAACCAAATTTCTTTATGATGTGCATCATAAAACACACAGAAAGGTTCAAGCAGGAACAGATGCAAGTTCTCCCTCCCATGTGCCTCTGCCCTGGGGTTAGCTAGAATAGCCACTGGTCTAGGAGGGCATCTCCATTGGGGACACCCCCCAAAGAGTGAACTGGGACCCCGGAACAGCAGGGAGAGCCTGACCTCCAGACCACTGGGGATAAGGCTAGAGGGACCCTGGGACCACCTTCATTTCTTCCCATACAAGCCCCACCCCTGCTCAGTGGCCCTTCCTTGAGAAGCTGCTCCTGACTGACCTCCTGTCCCTCCACAGCCCAGCAGGATGGACACACTCCCACTTACTGCCCCTGGTTGGCCTATGGAAGGTTGGTGGTGGACCCCACCCTCACCTGTGCTGTGAGAGGGGCCTAGGAGCCAAGGCAGCATCTTTAGGTGGCAGTGACCCCAGATGGATTAACCTCTTCTGTTTTATCATAGTGTGACCTGGGTCTGGGTGTCCCTGTGTGAACTGCCACCATGGCTGTTCAGGGGCAGTGGCAGGGGGTGGGCAAGCTTGGTGAGGAGTCCTGACCCTTCTTCTTGGGGACAGTGAACTGCAGGCACTCTGAGTAGGCCACTTGGCTGATCCATGGACCCTCCTGTGAAGGCGCCTTTCCCTCCATGGCCCCATACATTCTGAATCAGCCTACATGTTAGGAAGTTCTCCAAACTGAGCGATCCGGCCCAGGAATTCCTCCAGGGGTCCTGGCTGGACTCTGAGGCAACCTGGTCTCAGAGGTCAGGGGTTAGTGGCCCAAGTGTTTGGGCAGGAATCCTGGGGATGAGGCTTGGGAGACCACTGGGGAGATGGGCAGGGTGTTGAGGCTGGGCACCACTAGCTCCAGCTGGCCACCCTCTCCCTCAGGATGGCGCCCTGGTGTGGCTCCAGAGCCAGGCCACTGTTGTGCAACAACTCCCCAGGGGCCTGAGGACAGCATGTGCCAGATGATCTGCTATTGACCAGATGGGGACAGGGTGGGGCCAGCGGGCCTGGGTCAGCAGATCCGTTCCGGGCTCAGGATATACCTGATCATCGATCAGACAGACATTGCCTGGTTGGGGGTAGGGGGTGGGGAGCAGCCATGCTGTGCTCTGTCCACCTGGAGGTACACAGAGTCTCATTACTGTGCTGTGGCAGAGGGCAGACCTGAGGCCTGGCCCCCTAGCCCTGATCCCCAAGCTTGCTGTCCTGCCAGGCAGCTCATCCCTACTGTGACCCTCACTTGGCGCTGCCCAGACCTGAGCAGGAGGACCCCACCCCCAAGCCATAGGGTAGGAAGGCAATGACTTCTACTCTCTGGCAAGCAGCTGCAGGCCATTCCCAGGGGCCTGCTAGCCTTGAGGGCCTGGCTCCTTCCAGCTCCTTCCATCATTGGCTGACTGGCCCTGGGCACCTCAGACCCCCAGGTTTAAGGGTACAGGGACAGATGGGAAACCATGGGGGTGGGGGAGCAGCAACGAGGAGAGGGCCCTAGAGATAGACCCAGATCCAGATCAGACTCAGAAGCCAAGAGGGGAAGGGACTCATAGACCCCAAGAGAAGAAGAGGGAGAGGGACCCCAAACACCCAGCTGAGACCTGGAGGCAGAGACCAAGCCAGTGAGGGGTGGTGTGGGGATCCCTCCTACAGGAGGCGCTGGGGAGGTTGCAATTTGGCTTATTGTGGCTTGGATACCCCTTCTGAAGTGGGACTATGCCTGGGCACCCCTCAGAAGTGGGACTATGCCTAGGGTACATTGGCCCCATCCTGTCCTCTGCAGCCTGAGGGATTCAGGGAAGCCTCCTCTAGCTTGCTGTGGAAGGGAGACCGCGGGGGTACCTGAGCCAGTGCCAGGCCACCCGGACAGCCGCAGACAGGCCTCAGGCTGCTGACAGCCTCCCCTCCCGCCCAACTCTACCACTAATGAATCGAGATTTGACCCATGAGGCCACAGCACGGCCTGCCTGGCTCCAGCGGGGATGGTGAGGGTGCTAGGCAGCAGGAGACATGCAGGGAGCCCCATGGTAAGCTGCCAACAGGTGGATGCTATCCGCCACCCTGCATGGTGCTTCTGCCCTTTAGCAACTCACCCCTTGCAGGCCATGGCTCTCCCCTTGGACACCAGTAGGGGAACCCTGAATGTCCTCTCCTCACCACTGTGGCATTGTCCCTCCCTGGCTGCAGCCACCAGGGCTCCAAGTGGGCTGCCTCCTGCAGTGGGCCAGGCTGGGTGGCTAGAGTGGAGTCCCAGGGTCTAGGGTCCCAGAACCCTGCCCTAAGTCCCAGAGCCCCTGGCTACAGCCACCTTTATCCCACTCACTCCTCCAGGGCAGGATCTGGACTGAGCCCCTTTTGAGCATCCGGTATCCAGCAAGGCACAATTCCCAGGGCAGCAGGGGAGTCCGGGGACCCTTTGATGAGTAAGGGAAGGGGTGAATGGCTGGATCTTCTAGGAACAGGAGAGTTTGGGAGGGTGCCCCCGGGAGTGGGCAGTTTCAGGAAAGTGAACTTATCTGCAAAATGACATTTGGGTGAGCACAGGGCAGGGAGACCTGAGGCTACCATGGCCTTGGCTGGAGTAGAGTCAGGCAAGGGGCCCTGAAGAGTAGGCCCTGGGAGGGGAGCTCTGGACCACACTGCCCCAGGTCCTGGGAGTCTTGCCCTGACCAAAGCCAGTTCTGGTGAGACCCTTCAGAGCCTCAGAGGGCTGCCTACAGACACCGCAGTTAAGGTGGTCAGGCAGGTGGCCCCTGGTGGGCTGGGCTCCCCCTGCTCTTGGGCTCCCACCAGTTCCCCTGCAATCCCCAGTTCCTGGCCCCCTCAGCCTCACAGAGTGACAGCCTCCCAGGCCTCCCTGGGCTGTGATGCTGGCTCTGCCCATCAAGCATAGGGCCTGTGTGTGAGGGCAAAGGGCTTTCAGCCTGATCTTCCCAGGGGCCTTACTGCAGTGGGAGGGAGGGACAGACATGTCACCTGGCTTCAGGGGGAGTCTATTCCCAGGAGCTGCCCACATCCTGCTCAGACCTCCCAGCCATCCGGTGGTCACCTCTAAGGCTACATAGTCTCCTACTTCCCACCAACATCATAGAGCTCTGTCACCACAGCCACCACCTGGGACCTTCAGCCTCCCATGTCACCCACCCTCACTCCACACAGCCACATGGTCAGAGCAAGAGTGTTTTGGTCACTCACCCAGGGTCACTTTCCCCAAGGTGACTCATCTCAGGTAAATCACCTGTGGTCACTCACCCCTCTGAGAGTCACTGCCCTTAAAGTCATTCACTCTAGAGTCACCTCAGGTTCTCCTACCCAAGCATCACTCACTCCCGGGTTACTCACACTATGGTCCCTCACCCAAGGGTCACTGATTCCAGAGTCACTCACCCAAAGGTCAATCACCTCACAGTCAGTCACCTCTGGGTCGGTCACTTCAGGGTCCCTTACTCCAGAGTCAGTCAACTCAGGGTCACTCACCTGAAGGTCACTTGCCCAAGGGTCACCCCAGGGTCAGTCACCCCCAGGTCAATCACGCCAGGGTCACTTACTCTAGAGTTAGTCGACTCAGAGTTGGTCACATCAGGGTGACATATCTGAAGGTCACTTACTCAAGGATCCCTCACCCCAGGATTGCTCACCTCATGGTCACTCACCCTAGGGTCATTCACCCAAGGGTCAATCACCTTAGAGTCACTCATGCCTGGGTCACTTGCCCTGTCACTGTTAACCAGCCTTACCAGTACCACACCTGGGCCCTCTGCCACCATGGCAAGGACACACGGCACTGGTTACCATGGTCACCTCCCCAGCCAGCAGCCTATTTCCTGTCTACACCACCGTCTTCCTGGGTCTACACTCCCTCTCCCCTGAGCTACCTCGTCTCCCCTAGTGATGCCTGTGCATTGGGAGAGCTGGTGGCTTATGCCCCACATGGTGGTCCAGGGCTGGGCTTCCCAGGGGCTCTGGCCATGGGGCCAGGTGTCACTCTCAGAGGTAAACACTGTCCAGTAATGAACAGCGAGCAGCGGGGCAGCCGTCACAGTATTTAACGGCCAGCCGATATCGGATTGTGCGGGTCAGCCTGGAACCGGCGCATTATGAAGGCTAATGGATTTTTGAGGCCAGATTGATTTTTCATTAATTTGGTAAAAATCTTTTTCCTCTCCCCTATAATTCTGTCTTAAAACCTCCCCCTGACAGCTCGATAAGTCACTGCCGCCTAATGCACGTCTGGCTCACCGTCTGGGGACCGAAGGGGGAGCTGGAGCCGGCAGGGGCTGCCAATCATCCCCCAGGTAAGTGCTTCGCTGTTCATGGGCCCTGGAGTGCAGGCCACCCAGGGTGGGCACCCAGTGGGCCTCCTGGCCCAGGCTACCAGCAGGGCCTCTCCCTGGTGTGGGCCTCAGCTTCCTGGCCCTGAAGGCCACTGGCTCCCAAGGAGACAGCACAGCCCCAGGGTTGTAGAGCTCCACTCCTGGAAGGGCAGCTGAGGCCATATGAGAGGTCTGATCCTAGAAGCGCCAACCTTGAGTGGAGAACTGCCCAGGCCTCTTCTATGGCCTCTCCACCAGCTCAGGGACCTTCAAACCCCAGGAGCATCCATGATGTCCCCTCTCTAGGGCATCATGGACTGCAATGCCTAGGCTCTGTAGTCCCAGCCTGGCCCTCTCAGTCCTGGGCCACTGCCTGCCCCTCATAGCCCGCCTTGCTCTCTTCTCCACATTCTCCCAGACTTCTCTCCCAGGTGGCCTGGCCCTCCTGCACCCCCACTTCAGCTCCCAACCCTGTCCCTGGGATTCAGGTGAACCCTCAGCTTCACTCTCCCTCCAGCCACAGGATGTGCACCAGCAGCTCCCTGGGTATCATTCGTCTGAGCCCACTGGCATCCCATGACCAACAGGGCCACGTTGGGCCTCTCCTGCCACAACCTGCCTCTCCTCCTCCTCCTGGAGTCACAGCCCCACTACTGCCCAGGCCCACAACATCTTGCCGGCCCTGCCACACCCTGCCCAGTGCCTCTGTAGGCTGCACTTCCGGACAGTGCTCCCTGGTTCTCAGGGTGCAGGGCATGGGGAGCACCTCCAGGGGTAGAGTGCAGCTCACCAGTAATGCCCTCCCAGGGCAGCTCTGTCCCCAGAGTCAGGCCCAGGTCCCCTTCATAGGGGGCGCCAGTCCTGTCCTGTCTAGTTCTGTATAGCCAAGAAAAGGTCAGTGGCGACTGTAACACCCATAAGGTGGTAACTCTGCAGGACTGAAGGCCTGCTCAGGGGTTGCCCCATTATGACAGGGACCAGTGCGGGAGAAATGGAGTGACACTGATGTCACTGGTGACGGCCTGGTGCTGATCAGAGACAGTTGTGGTGATAGAGAAGGTCATGCTGTTGCCGATGTCACCACAGTGAGGATTGTGATGTGACACCAGCCATGGGGGAACGAGATGGGTAAGGTGACACCAGGGATGGGAGACAGTGCTGGGTGAGGTGATATCAGGGATAGTGAAGTGACATCAGAGAATGTGGGAGGGTGAGGTGACATCAGAGATGTGGGATGGTGATGGGTGAGGTGACACCAGGGATTGAGGACGGTGATGTGTAGTTTTGGTTCTGCTGATATCAGCCATGAGGACTGAGGTGGTGCTGTCACTTATGGTAATGTTCATGGTGACCTTAGTAATGGTGATCTGGAGTGGGCAAGGTGGTGGTGATGGTGAGGATTCTCCTACTCAGGGAGAGGTAGAAGGTGGGCTGGGCTGACTGCCCCTCTGTGCCTCTGTAAGAGGCATCACCGCCTGCCCCACGTGGCTCAGGGTGTAGACGGGACAATCCTCCAGTGAAGGGGCTGTGCCTGTCGCCCAAGGCCTGAACCCTGTCTCCTCTGTGCTTGCTCCTGGGTGTCTGTGTGTGAGCATACATGTGTGCCTAGGGCTTGCGGCATGTCTTCGTGGGCTATAGGGGGCTTGGTTATCTTTGTGTTGAGCTGTCTGATGGGTGAACTGCCCTTGGTATAGGTGACTTACACTTGGAAGTGAGCAGGGATCAGTACATTGGGGACTTCCCCTCCTCAAGGACTCCAGGACACTGTCTCCTCAGGCAGGACTCTGGACAGGCTCTAGATACTGCCTGAGCTTGCTATTGGGGACCCTGATGGAACTTGGAGTTGCCTCTGCAAGCTGAGAATGAATGCCCTCCACCCAGCGTGGTTCCTTGGGGTCGTCCCCCTGGCAGGACCCCTTGGTTTCAACTGCCCTTTCCTCGCCCTTCTCAATCTACTTGCCTTTCTTCCCATACACTTGACTGTTGCTCAATCTGGGAACAGGTATCGGGAGCACAGACCCTCAGTACCTGAGGGGGATTCACAACCTGTCCTGGAGGGACTCATGTTTCTCAGGGAGCTGGACATCAGGCAGACAGATGGGCAGGCTGTGAAGGGAGCCACTCGGTAGTGCGTGCTCCCTGGAGGAGGGTAGGAGGGAGGAAAGAGGAGGGCAGGAGGGCAGGAGGGAGGGGAGAGGAGGCTGTTCCCAGCAGAGGGAGACAGCACGGGGAGGGGGGTGTCCCATGGAGGAGTTGGGGAGAACAGCTGGGGAGTGCAGGAGGCCCTGCTCCTCTCTCCTCCAGCCTACAGAAGGTGGCTGGTGATTTCTGGGGGAGAGGGGCCCCAGAGCAGAGCCCTGGCTGGGTCTGGTCAGTGTCATCTCTTGGCAGGAATGAGGCCCTTCCAGCCTCCCACTGGAACTAGGTGTCCCCCTTTCTCAGGAGACTTGCTGCCCTGTCTAGGGAGAGTGCCCTCCTGGGTCCCACCTAGCGGTTGTGGGGGGTTCATGGAAGAGGCCTGGCAGATGGCAGGGAGGAAGAGGCTCCTTCTGGGCCTGGAACCCACCTCCTGGGTTGGCAGCTTCACAGGGGCCTGGGTTTCTAGAGGCTTGGCGTTACTCAAAGAGATTGTCATGGGGCCTTCACTCCTCTCCTTCCTATGCTGGGAAACTGAGGCAAAACTCACCCTCTTAGAACATGTCTGCTGCCTGTGCTTGGGCCTGGCAACCACTATCACCTGGACAGCAGCTCTCCAGGTGGGCCCCAGGCCCCAGCACCACATCCCTCACTATCCAGACCAGAACACTCACCTCACTGGGGGAAGCCCTCCACCACTTCACCCTGCCCCTGGCTGAAGTTGCCCTGGGCCCTATCCCCTCTCCTGCTTGGGCTCCTCCAAGCCCCCTGCCACCCAAGGGTCTGGGGTCCTTCCAGTCTAGGCCCCCAGCTGGCTGCGTCTCCAGGACCCTTCCCTTTACTGTCTCTGCTGTCTGACCCCTGTGTCCCTAAGTCCAGCCCTACTCAGGATCACTGTCTGCAAGGGGGCATGTGGGGAGCATGGGACTGGGCCTCAGACCCCCCACATAGGGAGAGGCCTGGCAGGCTGGGAGGGAGCAAGGGGCAAGTACAGTGAGGGGTCCTCTCCTGGTGGCCCCCAGTACCACACCTGGCATGCGCCCTCTCCTCCTTCATCCCTCCCCAGACCCACCCCCATCCTGTCCATTCCCCACTCAGCATCAATCTGCTCACTGCTGACACAAGCAAAACGGAATCTGCCTTCTCCCTACTCCACAGCTTTCTGTTGGCAAAGCACAAGGGCCTGCAGCACACACAGGCCCAGCCTCTGAACCTGTGTCTGAGTAGGCTGCTGCACCTGGGGTGCAGGGATGTCATGGCTTGATGTCCGTAAGCACAGTCCCCATGTGTGACAGCCCTGCTGTCTTCCAGGTCCTCTGTGGTCTCTGGGGACAGGGCCTTGTGCTCCCACCTCAGCAAGCAGTTCTTCAGCACTGCCCACACACAGGCAGCTCACAAGTGTCAACTGCCATGAGGTGTTCATGGTGCTCAGGGACAGGCCAGCCTGGCCCAGGGGCTCCTCTGTGGCACGCAGTGACAAATGGTGATGTGGGTAACTGGCTAAACATGGAAGACATGGGCATCCTCACGGCAGGCTAGATAAAGTATCAGCCATGAAGACCCGGGAACCAGTGAGCAGGACATGTGTGGGACCGAGCTGCTAGGACGAGGGAGGCAGGCACCCACCATGCTGCTGGCCCTCAGGGTAGCTGCTGCCCACTGCAGAAGTTGCAGCTGGGCAGCTCTCAGGGCATAGCTCTCCTGTAGCCAGCCCCAGGGTGTCTGGCTGATGCCCACAGTGTAGCCTAAGGTCTCCTACTCTGCCCCCAGCCTGGGCAGGGCTCACCCATAGGTGCCACCCCTGGGTAAGCAGCATTGTCCCCTATTAGAGAACAGGCTAAAACTGGCTCCTGGGGTGAGGTTGGGGGTTCTGTCAACCCTGAGTCCTGCCCTTGACTGGTCCCCAAGGTCCTCAGAGCCAGCCTGCTGCCGAGTCAGCTGTCTGGGTGGACACGGCAGGGCAGGGCCTGGGAGGCTGGACCCAGCACCCCATCATCATGTCAGGTGGCAGATGCCAGCTACTGTGTTGAAGGGACAGGGTGCTGTCCCTCCCTCAGCGTACTGGCCCTCAGAGTTACTTTCCTTCTGGAAAGGGGCACCCTGCTGCCCTAGGAGGGGTGGTGGGCTCCCCTTGCTGCTCAGTCCTGCTTGGCCCAGAACCCCGCAAGGGTCCCTGACACCAGGAGCTCCCTGCTGGACCTCAGGGCCCAGCTGCTGCCAGCCCATGAGCACCTACACACACCAAGCTTCCTCTTTACCCTGGGAGAACTCAGTGGTGTCTCCTACTTCACTGCAGCCTGGTCCTAGCCTCCCTTGCAGCAGAGGGGCCATGCAGGTGCATGGGCAGGGTGGACCCAGGTGGTCCACCCCAGGGAGGGCTGCAATTGCTGGGGAAAACCCCCTCCCCACTAGCCTGTGGTGCTCCAGAGCCGGTCAGGGCGTGTCTCCTGTTCCCCCACCCTTTTCCTCTGTAGAGTCTCCAGAAGGGAGTCACCATGCTCTCCTGGACAGGGCCTGCCACCCTGTCAGCCCTGATTAGTGAGTAATAACCTCCTTGACACACACTTTTATTAAACAAATTAGTAAGTGCTGAGGAGACCTGTGCGACCTTGGCCCGTTATGCTGATATACCAATTCTTCCAAGAGGGAGGGTGTTGGGAAAGGATGCATCTCCCTCCAAAGTCTCCCTGAACACCCGCACAGCATCCCAATTCACACCAACCACCCCTCCCCCACAGCCTGGCACTAATGTGGAAACAGAGGTGACAGGCACAGGACCCTAGACCCAGAGCTATGACGAAGAGGGCCTGCTCCCACCTGGGAACTCTCAGAAAGGAATGGATAAGGGTGGGGGTCTCAGACTGCAAAGGTGCTGCACAGTCCCCCCCAAACCCTCGCCTGCCTTAAAAGCCTTCACCTGGGCCAGCTGAGTGGGTAGCAGCTGCCCCCTGGCGGTGGCTGGGGACGATTCTCGGCCAGCCCTGTCCTCACCTGTCCTCACCGTGGGCTGCCTGGGGTTATGAATGGGGAGTCCTCACAGCTCCTGAGTGCAGCTTGGGCCTGCCCCTAAATGGCCCTTGTCGGCACCCCCTCTGGAGCCTGGGTCATAAGTTCACTCCTCTAGGGAACCTAGAGGAGGGCAGGAAGGGAAGCCCCAGGTTGGGCAATTGGAATGAGGGTGCCTGGCAGGATTCACTGCACCAGCAGTTCAGCTCTGGACACAGCTGAGACTGGAGTGTCTGTGCCAGGGAAGCAACAGAGTAGACAGGGCCCTAAAAGGGTAGTCAGAAGGTGGTCTCACCAAGGGGCCTATGGCAAGGTGCAGCATTAGCCCCGGCTTCCCAAGATTGGACCATCAGACTCTGCTAGGCCTCTCCCCTACTGCCCCAGATGGTGGCCTGGGGTGTGTGAGGACAGCCCAGAGAGGCCTGAGATGCTCCTGTGTGTGAAGTGGCCACAGTCCGAGTACTGGACCCAGACCCACCTCCTTGGCCCAGGTCCCTAATGTGTAGGCAGGTGCAACCTCAGGCACTGTGGGCACTGCCTGAAGGTCTGCTGGGATATGTGTGGGGCATGATGGCTGCCCTCAGCCAGCCAGAGCCAGTACTGGGGGAGGGGAGGTATGCAAGGAGCAGCCCCTTAAGGCCACCCTGGATGCTCAGTGTGTGGCTTGTGGGCAGTTGCTGAAGCCCCTGCCGGGGTTCAGGGTGCTGCACAACCTCTGCTCTTGCCCCGCTTGGCCTTCCAGCTCCAGCCAAGGAGGGGCCAGGGGCTGGCCTGCGCAGGTGCTGGTGTCTTGCAAACATGGTCCCTCTGGCTCTTCAGAAGTCTTCCAGGACCCAGCAGGGCTGAACAGTGGTCCCCCTGCAGCCAGGACAGACTATGGTCATCTCCCATTGGCCTGTCTGGGAGGTGGCTAGCATGTCAGGGACCTATCGGAGGATTCCTATCAGGACAGTCACATAGGAGGGGCCCCATGGGTTTTACCCAACCCCCAGGGGCCATGCTGGGTGGACGAACATCTGGGATGGAGCTTTTGGCCTAGAGGCCTCAAGTCTGGGGACACAGAGGCCCTCTGAGGAGTGGATGGGGCCTTCTCAGTCAGAACAGTGGCCCAAGGAAGAGGCAGCTGCATAGGTGTCCACCTATAAGGCTACCCTCAGGGATGGTGCGCCCCAGCCACCTTTCTCCAAGGCCTCTCAAGTGTCCAGGGCAAGGCCAGGGCCAAGGTGGGCCAAGGAGGTCCAGCACTACCCTCCCAAGGCCCCAGGGGCTCACCCTGCCAGGTGACCTGGAGCTGGGCAGCAGAGACACCACCTGCAGGCTCACACCGGCCTCCCCCACGGCCCTCAGCTGGGCCACCACCTCCGCGTGCTTCCACCACTTGCATGGCTGCCCGTTCACCGACACGATATAGTCACCCTCTTTTAGTCCGGCTGCCTGCAGGGAGCAGATGGTGAAGTGGAGACAACATGGCTAGGTGGCCCAGGGGCTTGGCTTCAGGGGCTGGCAGGACGCTCACCGCAGCTCGGCCCCCTGGAACGACAGCAGCGATGAGGACAGGCGAGTCTCCCCGAAGTGTGAAGCCGAAGCCACCCTCTCCTCGGGTCACATGGATAGGCCCCACCAGCCGCCACTGGTTCTTGGTTGAGAACACGGACAGGGGCCCCTAAGAGAGCCAGAAGTCAGAGACCTGACCAGATTGGACTACTCCCAGATGGGAACCAGTGTGGTGCCACAGAGGAGCTGGGCAGGGCCGCCCCACAATAGAGGCCTCCCTCCCAGCAGGGAAGATGCAGGGCACAGCCGTGGCCCAGGCCTGGGGGTGCTAGGGGTGTGCCGGCCTGAACTCACTTACCAGCCGATGGAAGATGTCAGCCGCTTTCACCTGGGACAGGCAGGGGGTCCTGACCTCCGGCTTGTGGTAGGTCTTAGCTGAAAGGGAAGGACGGACAGCTCTGAGCCAAGTGCAGTGGGTGCACCCAGGGGCAGCCCACCCGCGCACACGGGCTCTTCCTCAGACCTCTATGCCTGGCTGATCCCACAGTGGGAGGAGCTGCCCCAAGACACCTGAGTACATGATCCCCCAGCTGCCTGGTGGCTCTCAGAAGCCACTGCTCAAGTCCCAGCTGTGCCTGTCCCACGGCTGTGGGAGTCAGGTGCAAGGAGGAACAGAAGAGCCTGCATAGGCGACAGCTATCTGGGGCCACCTGGTCTTTATTAGTTGATGTGACCCATCTCGAACAGCAGCAGCTCAGCCCATCTCCCGCCCTCTGTCAGGCCCTAGGCCCCACCCCATCCTGACCCTGGCTGCTCACGCTGGATGTCTGGGGCCTCCGCAGCTTCAAAGAAGTCATCCTCACGGTCCAGTTCCAAATACCTGGCCAGAGAGCGCTGCAGCGCCCGGGCCACCACAGCCTGTAGCAGATCCACCTCACGTGGGATGGGGCACACAGCATGTAGCCGCAAAGCCTCCTCCTGCCCCAGGATGGCACGCTTCAGGTGGGCCTTGCCTGCATGTGGGCCACAGCACTGTCACACTGTGGAGGGCCTCCAAGACTTCCAGCCCAGCTGGCCCTTCCAGGATGAGTCCCAGCCCCCATCCCAGGATATAGCATGCAGATAGGTGAGGCCAGGGTTTCTGGGTTCATCACAAGGGTCCATAGCCATGGCCAAGAGGGGGGTGTGGCCGCAGGTGTAGGCTGTGGAGGAGGGGTACGCTGGTGGAGGAGGGCTCTGCCAGGGCCAGGGAGAACTGCCTTGCAGGTGTCCCCACCTGCCCAGAGGCTGCCCAGTGCTCTTGTGGCTCCTGCTCTTGGCCATCACCTATCAGGATGGGGGTATCTGGGGATACGTCAGTGGCCCCACCCTCTAGCACCAGGATACCAGGTGCTGCATGATGCAAGTGACAGTGGGGAATGGGCACCCTGGCTCAGCGCCTGTGGCTCAATTGGCTAAGGCCCCAGCCACGTACACCTAAGGTGGTGGGTTCGAATCCCCAGCCTGGGCCGCCAAACAACAATGATGGCTGCAACCAAAAATTGGCCGGGCATTGTGGCGGGCGCCTGTGGTCCCAGCTACTTGGGAGGTGGAGGCAGGAGACTCGCTTGAGCCCAGGAGTTGGAGGTTGCTATGAGCTGTGATACCATGGCACTCTACCCAGGGGGATAGCTTGAGGCTCTGTCTCAAAAAAAAA
>CAUYQV010171015.1:0-21777 GCA_963574575.1 Galagoides demidoff | reverse complement strand
CCATGGCATCACAGCTCATAGCAACCTCCAACTCCTGGGCTCAAGCGAGTCTCCTGCCTCCGCCTCCCAAGTAGCTGGGACCACAGGTGCCCTCCACAACACCCGGCCATTTTTTGGTTGCAGCCATCATTGTTGTTTGGCAGGCCCGGGCTGGGGATTTGAACCCGCCACCTTAGGTGTACGTGGCTGGCGCCTTAGCCGATTGAGCCACAGGCGCCGAGCCAAAAAGTCCATATTTTCTAATACCATCACCTTGGGAGTTAAGATTTCAACATATGAATGTAAGTGGGGGAGGCAGTAGAATTTAGACCATAGCTCTCCTATTTTACATATAAGGGAATTTCTATTTTCCTTTCACTTTTCTAGCCACATTTTAGGTATTGATAGTACTTCAATGTTTGGTGTATAAAAAATAGTCTCTTAGTTGTTAACCCTGTCTTAACACTGTATAATAGGGGTTACTTAAAATTTTTTCTAAATTAGTTTTTTAAAAACTCTTATAAAATTATATATATTTCATTTTTTTTACAGTTTAAAAAGAACTATATGTTGAAAAGTGAAAGTCCAATTTACTAGAGATGATGACTATTAATGTTTTGGAGGATTAGCTGATTTTCTTAACATGGCTTAAATATTGGTCTGGGTACGGTAGAAGTTAAAAGTGTGGGCCCTACCCTTACATTCCTAATCAACTGACTTTTGGCAAGGGTGACAAGATACATTAATAGAGAAAGAGTAGTTTTTTTTAGCAAATGGTGCTGAGATGACTGACATCCATATGCAAAGGAATAAAGTTGGGGCTCGGCGCCTGTAGCTCAATGGGCTAAGGCGCCAGCCACATACACCTAAGGTGGCGGGTTCGAATCCCCAGCCCAGGCCCGCCAAACGACAACGATGGCTGCAACCAAAAAACGGCCGGGTGTTGTGGCGGGTGCCTGTGGTCCCAGCTACTTGGGAGGCGGAGGCAGGAGACTCGCTTGAGCCCAGGGCATTGGAGGTTGCTATGAGCTGTGATGCCATGGCAGTCTACCCAGGGGCATAGCTTGAGGATCCGTCTCAAAAAAAAAAAAAAAGGAATAAAGTTGGATTCCTAACTCACATAATACACAAAAATTCACTTAAAATGATCCAGCTGAGCCCTAAATGTAAGAACTGAAGATCTAAAACTCCTAGGAAAAACACAGGAGTAAAATCTTTGTGATCTTGGAATAGGCAAATAGTTTGATAGATGATACCAAAAGTATAAGCAAAAAGAAAAACAAAGGATAAATTTATCAAAATTAAAAAGTCTGTATTTCAAAGGACATCATCAAGTAAAATAAAAAAAGAAAACAAACAGAATGGGGGAAAATATTTGTGAATCATGTATCTGATAAGGGTCTTGTATCCAGAATATATAAAGAACTCTTACAACTCAATAATAAATGGCCCTCTTATGAGATAAGGATTTGAACAAACTTTTCTCCAAAGAAGATATACAAATACAGTAGAGCCTCTGTAAGTTGACCACCCAAAGGACTATAACAAAGTGGTCAATGTACTGAGGTGGTCAACATAAGGAACTAGGCCTACTGTAGTAATATATACATTGGTGCATGTCCAGCCTATGAAAATTAGGTCAACTTAAGGAGGTAGTCAATGTAGGGAGGCGGTCATCAATAGTGGTTCTACTATAATAATGAAAGTTGCTCAATATTATTAGCAATCAGAGAAATGCATGCAAATCAAAACCACAATGAGGGCTGGGCATGGTGTCTCATGCCTATGATCCTAACACTCTGGGAGGCCAAGGTAGGTGGATCACTTGAGCTTAGAAGTTCCAGGGCAGCCTGAGCAAGACCCCATCTCTACTAAAAATAGAAAAACTAGCCAGGTGTGGTGGCAGGTGCCTATATTTCCAGCTACTCAGGAGCCTGCAGCTAGAGGATTGCTCAAGCCCCAAAATTTGAGGTTGCTGTGAGCTGTGCCGCCATGGCATTCTACCCAGGATGACAGCCAGTGTGAGACTCTGTCTTAAAAAAATAAAACAAATACCCACAGTGAGTTACCACTTACACCCACTGGGTTGGTTGGAATAAACAAGGAAGTGTTGGCAAGGATGTGGAAAGATCGAGACCCTCATGCATTGCTGGTGGAAATATAAAGCGGTGGTGTTGCCTTGGGAACAGTTTGGGAGTTCCTCAAATAGTGTAACAGAGTTTCCATATGATCCAGCAATTCCACTCCCAGGTAGGTACTCAAAAGAATTGAAAATAGGTACTCAAAAACTTGTACATGAATGTTTATAGTTCTAGTCACAATTAGCCAAAAGGTAGAATCAACCCAAATGTCCAGTAACTGATGAATAAATAAAATGGAATATTATTTGGTAATTAAAAATGACACCGTGAAACATGCTATAGTATCAGTGAACCATGAAAACATGCTAAGTGAAAGAAACCAATCAAAAAAGACTACATGTTGGGCGGCACCTGTGGCTCAGTGACTGTAGTGCTGGCCCCATATACCAAAGGTGGTGTGTTCAAACTCAGCCCCTGCCAAACTGCAACCAAAAAATAGCCAGGCGTTGTGGTGCGCGCCTGTAGTCCTAGCTACTCGGGAGGCTGAGGCAAGAGAATTGCTTAAGCTCAGGAGTTGGAGGTTGCTGTGAGCTGTGTGATGCCACAGCACTCTACCAAGGGCAACAAAGTGAAACTCTGCCTCAAAAAAAAAAAAAAAAGACTACACATTGCTGGGTGAGGTGGCTCACACCTGTAATCCCAACATTTGGGAGGCTGAGGTGGGTGGATTGCCTGAGCTCACGGGTTGGAGACCAGCCCGAGCCTGACCTCGTCTCTAAAAATAGCTGGGCATTGTGGTAGGTGCCTGTAGCCCCAACTACTTGGGAGGCTGAGGCAAGGGGATCACTTGAGCCCAAGACTTTGAGGTTGCTGTGAGCGATGATGCAATGGCACTCTATCAAGGATAACAAAATAAGACTCTGCCCCCCCCCACAAAAAGACTACATGTTGTATAATTCCAGAAAATAGATTACTGGTTGCCTAGAGGTTGAGGGGAGGGCAGTCTGCTGGGGTGCACAGGGGAGTAACTTCTGAGGGATATGGAGTTTCTTTTTGTGTGATGAAAGTATGCTAACATTGGTTGTGATGAATGTCGCACAACTAAATATACTAAGAACGATTGAATTGTACACTTTAAATTGGCAAATTCCGTAGTATGTGTATTATATACCAATAAAGCTGCTATTTAGAGAGTGATATTTCAATGATGTTTGAATTTTTTTATTTGCTTATTTTTCCTAAAGTTCCTACTGATTAATAGGCTTGAATTTTAGCTCCATTAGTTACTGTAAGCTGTGCAACCCTGGGGAAGTTGCTTAACCTCTCTGGGTCTGTTTCCTTATTTCTATAATGGGGATGATGGAAGCAGTACCCACACAATGGTATTGTTGTGAGGATTAAAATGAGACCATGCATTAACCCTCTGTCTAATTTTGGATATATATGAATATCAACTATGAAGATATATGAGGAGATTAAAGAAGAATGGATCAATCCTACTTAGATAAGAAGAAATGAAAGGAAATCACTTAAGGAGCAAATAATAAGGGTGGAATTGATCTTGGTTTATTTGTGAGCCTTGACGAAGACAGCTAGTATAAACATTTATACAAGCTGGAGGTAGCAATCACCTGGTGGTTTTGTCTGGTGATGCTTCCCAGGATGACAGTGTTGTCATGTGGGGATGACATACCACTAAGCTGGATCATGGTTGCTTTGATGCCTGATTCGGTCAGAGCAAAATCCTGGGGAGGAAACAGAGAATGTGCAGAAAGTATTTTTATTGAAATCTTTCTGTGTCTGTGGCCTAAAGATCCTGTGTCTGTTTATCCAGGAGTTAGCTGGAAGGAAAAAGTGTTAGCCTTAGTTTCAGTGGTCCTCCCTTGTGTCCCTGAGCAGGGGTGTGTGAGAAGAGGACATTTGTCTGAGCTTCGGCCTCCCTGCATATGTGTGTAAACCATGACTGGGCGCACAGATGGGATAAAATGTGTCCCTCAGTGTTCAGAAACGGTTACTTATTCTCTGAGTCCACGAAGGGCTCAGACTGTGGCTTATTGTTTGTCCAGAACCCTGAGAACTGATCTTCAGCATGACACTCTAAGCTGGGAATATCGAGTGAGTTGCCAGAGTTCTCCAGTCAGATGAAAGAACTAAATGTGTAATCCACGTTTGAGTCCTTCCTTCTTCAGGTTCCTTATTTTGGCCCATGTGGCTAAAATTAGTGGACCTAATATTAGACTACATCATCATGTCTTCCTTTCTGATAATTACCATCTGTACTTCCATTATTTCTAGCTAAAGATCATCACCCTAGTAAAACTTTGTCAGAGAACCCAGCAGGATTCACCAGCAAGGCCACTGCAGACCCCACAGGCCAGCTGTGGGCCTACACAGAAGTAACATCTTCAGTAGGTCCACGTGCAAACTTTGTGCTGAGGTAAGGCTTTAAACTTAAGGGGAAAAATTTTGTTGAATTGTAGGAGTTTGACAGACTTTGGGCTCAGGTGTAAACAAATTGGATTTTATCTAAGGAAGGGTATATGTAAGGTGTACTTGCTTCAGAGTAATTGTAGAATGTTGATTTGGGAACAAAATATTCCTTGCTATATATGTTTTTCTGACCTTGTTGCAAAGTAGGAGATGTTTTTAGGTAGGAAAGGTTAGCATGGGTGGGGGATTTACCAGACTAGTTGATTTGCTGATCTTTTAGTCATGTCTGTAGGAAATATTTCATAAGGAACTGTTACTTAGGGTACTCCTGAATTTCAGTAAATATCTCTTCATGCTCTGGTTAATTATGGGGAAAATTACTTCACAAAGAATAAACTGTGTTTTCTACTTGGTTTCTACTTAGATTATCAGGGAGAAAAGGTCAGTATCACAGCCATGGGGAGGATTGGCTTACTCCACCCTGAATTAACCACAGAATGAAGGTCAGAATGAAAAGACAAACCTGATGTGGTGCTTTAGGTCCAGAAAGGTCCAGGGCATTTAAATGTCACTGAAGTTTAGCTTAAAATTATAATCATTGTAGCTGTAGGCCTAGACACAATGGACTCTTTAAAAAAAAAAAAAAACCCCAGAAAACAAAAACTTGGCCATCTGTCCATCCGGGTTCATCTGCAGGGTAATTTATGAAGTTTAACTTTTACTCTGCTTGACTAGCTTTTGGCTTATTTTCTGGATCTCAAGGAGGTTGAGTTCAGAAGCCTTCTTATTTTGGAAGTCTAACATAGATAGAAACTGGCTTTTTTGACACTGTGTGTGTGTGTGTGCACACACCTGTGTCTTCACCTGTGTGAAGGTCCAAATAAAGAAAAAGAAAAAGTGGGCAAGCCGTGAAAACACTTAGGTAGGAAAAACTTTTCATCTTTGTCTCTCGCCTGAACATAGTCTGTCTCACTGCCACCTTAAGCTTTATCCCTGTCAGTTTAATAGTGGGTGTCTTTTGTAGAGGACATCATATTGGGAAAGGATTGCAAAGAGGTAGAGGACATGAGTCCTGTCCCTAGGGGATTTAGTTAAACTGAAAAGGCAGAACATAGGCTTAAAAAGAAAAACACTCTAAGATAACCATGCTAAAACCTAAATGATTGGTACAAGCAGTAAATGTTAGAGATTTGAGAAGAAGGCTAGGTATTAAAAATCCAGTGGGTAACTCTTGGCTTCTTGGGGCTTATTATCTAGCTCTTGTGATCTTGTCTGCTTTTGGGACTCCAAGGCCTAGGTATTAAAAACCCAGTGGGTAATTCTGGCTTCTTGGAGCTTATTATCTAGCTCTTGTGATCTTGCCTGCTTTTGGGACTCCCCTTAATCCTTTTTGTGTAATCTTTAAAATTAAAAGCTTGGACTAGTTGATTATTGAGGGTTTTTTAGCTCTGAAATTATGTGGTTGTCTAATCCGTTTTAGTACCAAATAATGGTTAAGAGGCTGGACTCTGAAGTCAGAGTTTGACTCTTGGCTCTGTAACTTCTTAGCCATGTGACTTGGTTAAGTTATTTTCCTGCTGTGCCCCGGTTTCCTTATGTAAAACGTAGATAATAGTATCTATTCCATAAGTTTGTCGTGAGGATTAAGTTAGTCAATACTTATAAAAGCCATAGCACACGCCTGGCGAACAGTAAATGCTGTGTAAGTATTCGTTAAATAAAATGAAACGAATAAAAATGAGGAAAAGCTCTTCTTTTCCTATCATAACTTAACACCTTCCTTCTATTAGCTCTGAGGCTTGCTTAAATGGCAGTCAACACATCTCTGACTTAAGTCCGAGTATAATTAATCCTTTCAGTAAGTTAATAGCTACCATTTGAGTGCCTGCTATTGGCCAGGCATTATTTGGTCACTCTATGTTTTAAAACATTATTAAAGAATTAGAAAATTCCAATTTTGACCCTGCCCTAGTTCTGCGATGAAGAATTGGTCTAGTGGCCAGGATTGCTCCCAGCGGTAAGTAGTTAGATTCTCAGTGTGCATCTTGCAATCTCAGATCTTTTCCACCTATAATCACTCCCGTCTTGCTTCTTAGAATCTCTGCTTTCTAACTCCCTCATTTCCAAGCTCTCCTGCCTTATCCCTGAAAGGTAAAGCTTTGCCTTCCCTATACTTTCCCTATTTTACCCAATTAAATTTACTGTGGGAATGAAGAACTTTTCCGATAAAACTTGTGTTTGGTTATTTGCATACTTATTTAAATGTATAGTTATTCTGGCAAATTTATTTAATGTGATTATCTGAATAATTCTTAGGTGTCTCAGGTCTTCTAGATAAACATCCTCTGGTTTTACTTTGGCAAATACTAATTCCTTAACTTTTCTGAATATATAAGCTGTTTTCAGATTGATGTCAATTAATATGGAAATTAATTTTCTGTTAGTGTCTTTGGCCATTAAAGATGGTTAGGCGGCTTCCTGATAAAAGTAGTACATTTCTTTTGAGGGAGTACAATTCATATACCTAGCCATTCACATTTATTTATTTTTAAAGTTACCTTAAAGTAGAATTTTCCAGGTTATTGCCTTCTGTTTTGATTTAAACAATTTAGTAGTTGTGACGTGAGTAAATCAGAATGGAGAAACTTTGTTTTTATATTTGTATTCGGTCTAATTAATGTATATTCCTCTCTAGGATGAGTAATGTAATTTGCATTAATTCAACTTGAGAAGTGCCCACAAGGAAATTAACTTCTCCATAAAGTTAGTTTCTCACTGTTGCATAACACATTAATTACTATATGTGTTTTGAATGTATTAATGTGAAGACTGTGTTTTAAAGTGCAAAGATAAACCCTGTCTACCTTTTCAGAAAATGCCATATTTCTTTCTTACAGTGTTTCAGTGGAAAGTCAGAAAAATTAGCAAATGTACCTCATTACAGCCTTTCTATTGCTTGTTATCTAAATCCATTGCTATTTCTCAATCATGTGTTTATTTTACAGGCAAAATTTACTATCCTCTACTTTTATCAATGAGAATGCTCTGGAAATTCACATTTCTGATCTTCAATATAGATTTTTAATACTGCTCTATGGAATGATCCTAAAATTTAACCAGAATTAAACCAACCTGTAAAATAGCAGCTTCTTAAACTTGCTTGGGTTTTTTGGGGGGTTACAAATGGCAAATGTTTTATCTCTAAAACTAAGTGACTAAAGAAGTCTTAAGAGTCTCTGATTTTATGCGTCTATAAACTTTTTGTTTTTAGTCTCAGAAAGTAAGCATTGGAATATAAATTGGCTTTTAACCCTGTGGTTTCCTACTTACACTTTCCTTGCTCTTTCTTTAATGTCTCTCTTTACTTTCCCCATCATTCTTTAGAAATATTCTTATCTCTTTAAATGTGTATTGCCAGGGGGAACTGAATTCAGACTAGGGCCTAGACTTTCTTTAGAAGAGGAAGACCGCTGTGGTTTGTGTGGATGAAACCTTCCCATTTTTTATACAAAATGTTGAATTTAGTCCTTTAAAAATGATAACTCTTTCACTGTACTTCTGTTCAATGGGAGGTCTGCTCTTTTAGTAGTTAAAGATAGAATGGGGCAAGAATACATTTTCTAGATAGATGATTTCTAGGAACTTCACCCTACTCTGACTTTTTAAATTTGACTGTATGAACTGGAAGAATGTGGTTCTAAACTTTCCTAAAGTATTAATGACAGGCTATTTGTGTCTTGTTAGTAGTAAAAATAATTTTTCTTCTTTAAGTAAAATTTTGTTTTTTACTAGGAACTTGTATCATCTTGAGCATATGATTTTTTTTTTTTTTGTAACTGATTTGTTGGTTAAGGATTACCCAGACAAAAAATAATAATACTTTGACTATTGTGAGGATATATTCCCCCTCCCATCGGGGATGCCACGTAATATTTCAGAAATATTAAGTATTCTAGAGTATTAAACTTATTTTATAGTGGATTAGACTAAGTCACTAAACATGTAAAATGTATTTTATGAAGTGATACACGTGAATCATTGACAACAGAATAGAATCAGGAGACTTCAAATACTCTTTTAAATATCATTGCCGTCAACAGGGAGAATCTTGTGTGTTACATTAAAAAAAGGAGAAGGGTCGTAGGGGTGGAAAGTAACAAAGCTGGATAAGAATCTCTCCTGTTGGTTATAACTTCTTGTTTTTCAACTTCTTCCAGGTAAAGAAGTTATTTAAGACTATGTGTGTTCCTTATTTTTTGTTTGAACTTGATCCAACAGGTAAGATTCTGTTTAATATGTAAATTATATCTGCTGACTTTACATTTTATTTAATCTGTTCTATCTGGCTTTAATTTTTCTTCCTCTACATTTTTATTGTTTCGTGAGCTCTTACAAACTGATTCCTCTTTTTTGACCATTTAGACAGGGCACTCCCCTGGAGTTAATCAGATTTACCTTTAGCTTTTATCTAGTATATCTCCTTCATATTACTCAGAGCTTCCTGTTACTGAAATCATTCTTCCTTCTTGAATCTAGTTACAGGGATAGTATTTGCTGATTTATGGTAACTTTGTTGTTTTTTGCAAATTTATCTCCTTGCTGACATTAATACCAAATAGTATTTGAATGTAAACTGAGTGCATTTAGAAATTGCACAGACATATAAAGATAAGTAAAGATAAAGATCCATGAAAGGAGCTACTAAAAAATAGTTGTGTTAGGCTGGAAATCTCAGGGAAAGACAGAGTGGTTAGAGTTTAATGGAAAGCTTCTTTCTAGGACCATGGTGCTTATACTTTTTGTTTGTGGTCAGAAAATCCCAAGGGTCTACAGACAAACATTATTAAGAATCTGCCCAGCACTGCTATTAGGAAATTTAAGTCCCTCCAGGTTAGGAAGAAGAGACAACTTTCATGTCTAGTAGCTTGGGGGAAGCGGAGTCCTGGGTGTTTACAGTCTTTACTCCGTCCCCCAAAGAATAAGACAACAGAGAGGGGATTCACCTAAGGAGAGAAAGATATGTGGTAATTGGGTGATATGAATAATTGGGCTAAAGATTCATTTCGAGGGTCAGGAAGAAGGAGATAATTGTGTGGCAATCAAGTATTACTTGATACTTCTAAAGACAGATTTTGTACCATAGGGAGAACCATATATTGAATGCTTGCTGTTTTGTGGAGACTGTGATGGGTTTAGTATAAAAGTCACTAATCCTTCCAAGAACTCTATAAGGAAGATATTACAAAGAAGGACATTGAATCCCAGAGAAGTCAACTAACTTCCCTAATGTCATATAAGTAGTGAATCTATAATTTGGACATAGGCCTAATTCTAAAATCCATGTTCTTTCTATAATACCATGTTGTCTGTCTCCTCTATCATGACCTTTTTCTTTCTTCAACAGGGAAGAGTCTTACCTCTAACTACTCCATAGTATATGAGGAAGAAAATCCCAATAAATAAAATTTTACCTGAGCAAAAGCCACCTTTTAAAAATATAAATTTTACTGGGAAACTTAAGTCACTTAGCACTTGGTGTGGATTAGAGACCAAATAAGCTAATTAAGCTAACGTAAGATTTAAAAAAAGAACATGTCCTTCATCTATAAGAAAAATAAGGAAGTTAATATTGTAAGAGATGGCAGGATAGAGGTACTAAGTACTTGGGA
Source organism: Galagoides demidoff (assembly GCA_963574575.1). NCBI lineage: Eukaryota > Metazoa > Chordata > Mammalia > Primates > Galagidae > Galagoides > Galagoides demidoff. Next base: position 11,618 of record CAUYQV010171015.1, on the reverse strand, counting down.
GGCATGAATTGCAAGCCAAAGAGGTTGAAAGGGTGCCAGAGGGTAGAAGGAAGATCATAAAAGGCAGTGTCAATACTTTGGAATTTCAGTTCTGGCAACTGTAATGAGACAGGACACTTCTTCCTTTTTCTGTGGAAGAGGCTATAAATCTATAGATAATGGGTAGGAGCTCCACTTAGCCCGTGCTGAAGTCCTCCTGCCTAAGAAAACCTAATGTATGTGAGTCAGATTGGGTTTAATTAGAACCAGCCTCATAGTCAAAGAATAGCAGCCCGGCGCTGTGGCTCATGCCTGTAATCCCAGCACTGTGGGAGGCTGAGGCGAGAGAATTGCTTGAGACTTGTTGAAGGAGAGTGAGATCCTGATTCATTAAAAAAAATGAAAAACCCGCTCAGTACCTGTAGCTCAGCGGCTAGGGCGCCAGCCCCATACACTGGACCTGGTGGGTTTGAATCCAGAGCCAGGCCTGCCAAACAACAATGACAGCTACAACCAAAAAAAAAAAAAAATAGCTGGGCATTGTGGCGGGCGCCTGTAATCCCAGCGGCTTCCAGAGGCTGGGGCAACAGGATGCCCACAGTCCAAGTCTGAGGTTGCAGTGAGCTATGATGCCATTGCACTCTGCCCAGGGCAGAGGGTGGGACTCTATCTCAAAAAAAAAAAAAAATGGTAGCTTTTTTGTTAGCTAAAGGAGTTGCATGGTTCTTCACGTGCTCACTTTTGTTCATCACATGTACGATGTTATCTTCCTTCCTATGCTTTTTTTTTACTCTGCAACACTAGCAGCTTTCAGGGACAAACCAGGATTTATAGAATAAGGTAGTAGTTTTCAAAGTATGATCTGAAGACCCCTGGGAGTGCCTTTGACCTTTTAGGGGTCCTTTAGTTCAAACCTATGTTCATAAAAATAAGACATTTATTTGCCAGCTTTACTGTTTTGACATTAGTATTGTGGAAAAGCAATGGTGGGTAAACCTGTTTGTAGCATGAATCAAGGCAGGGTTAGGGGCACCAAACTGTACTAGTAGTCATCATACTCTGCATCACCGCATATAGCAAAAGAAAATGTCTCCATGAAGTAGTAAAAGTTATGAACCTTATTAAATCTTAACCCTGTGAGTATACATGCTTTTTTTTTTTTTTTTTTTTTTTTTCAGTTTGTGGCCAGGTTTTGGCATATGGGGCCAGTGCCTTACTCCTTTGAGCCACAGGCACTGCCTGAGTATACATCCTTTTAGTATTATACCATGAGGAAGGTGTGCATAAAATGTTTTTGCTGCATGAAGTAATATGGTTTCTCACGGAAAGTGATGCATAAAATGTTTTTGCTGCATGAAGTACTACAGCTTCTCAAGGAAAACACTTGTGCAATTAATAGTTTGAGTTGCGAACTGAACTATCTCATTTTTTTTTTTTTTTTTTTTTGTGGAACACCACATACAGTCCTCCCTCCATATCTGTGGGGAATTCATTTCAGGACCCCAGTGGATACCAAAATCTGTGCATATTCAAGTACCGTAGTAAGGAACCTGCAGATAGAAGAGTTAGTCCCTGGTATCTATTGGTGTCCCATCTGTAGAATATTGTATTTTCAACCTTTGGTTGCAGGTGTGGAACCAGCAGATATGAAGGATTGACTATATTTCTGAAAAAAATTCATGTATAAGTAGACCCATAAAGTTCAGTTTTTTTCTTTTTTTGCAGTTTTTGGCTGGGGCTGGGTTTGGACCCGCCACCCATATTGGTGAAGGGTCAGGTGTGTACTTGAAGGATTGACAGTGAAACTATGTTCAGATTTGGGTATTTGGCAGACATTTCCCCTAAAATAACAAAGTGACTTTGTCCCTTCAAGGAAGACAACTGATAGTATTTGTTAGCAGTGATAAAATTTGAGCTTTCAGGTAAAAATTTGAATTTTGTAAAAAATATCTGCCATGTGAAATCATTAGCTTCTCAATACTTACACACTTTTTTGATGATATCGGTAACATTTATTGATGTAATTTTTATACTATATATTAAAATATGTCGACAATTGGAATATCTGCATTTAGTGAATGAATATTTTCCAAATGATCAATGTATGATCTTACAAACACCTATTCAAAATGTTAGATAGACCAATGTGTTTTTTTTTAAGAGACAAGTCTCACTTTATTGGCCTCAGTAGACTGCTATGGCATCACACAGCTCACGGCAACCTCCAGCTCTTGGGCTTAGGTGATTCTCTTGCCTCAGCCTCCTGAGTAGCTGGGACTACAGGCACCCGCCACAACACCTGGCTATTTTTTTTGGTTGTAGTTTGGCCAGGGCCGGGTTTGAACCCACCACCCTCGGTATATGGAACCAGTGCCCTACTCATTGAGCCACAGGCACCGCCCAGACCAATGGGTTTTAATCAGAGTATAAACAGCTCATTCATATGGTTTTAGATTCTACATTGCAACTAACCTTAGTTCAACTACTTGAGTTTTAGTGTAGTATCAAAGAATATCCACAGTCATCTGAAATCTATTAAATATCCTTTCTTTTCTAACTACTTTTCTGTGTGAAACAAGATTTTCCATTCACTTTTACCAAAACAACATATATTGCAACAAATTGAATGCGGAAACAGATATGAGAATCTGTCTTCTACTAAACCAGATGTTTAAAAAAAAAAAACCCAAACAAACAAAAACAAAAATGTAAAACAATGCCAGTCTTAATATATTTCTTTTGTTTTGGAAAATATAGTTTTCTATTAAAATGTTATTTATGTAATATTAACATGTTATAGGTTTATTGGTGTTAATTTTAAGTAAGTTAATATTTTACAATGTCCTATTTTCTAACATGGTAACTATTGATATCTTTGACCCATATAAACAGAATCTCTTTAATGTTCTAATGAGTACTTGACTGTAAAGGGAGACTGAAACCAAGTTTGACACCCCTGTTCTAAAGCAAGTGGGAAACTCGATTATTAATCATTCACTTTTACTTCTTTGAGATTTATTTGTCCACAGCATAGGATGAATGCCATCCAACATGTGCTCTGGGCTCTAGCCACACAGGACAGACATGTGATTGGTCCTCGTCTTCAAGCAGCTTGTAATTATGGAGCTGGAATTGCTGGTGTAATCTCTGGATGCTAGAATCATGAATAAACACTTTATCTGTCTCTGCTGGGCTCCAAAAATCATAGGCATGATTTGCACTAGTCTTGGTTACCTAATTTCCCAGAGCCAAGGTCTTAGTAGGTATTCAAAGAACCAGAAATCCATTGGTAGACAGGAGTACTTAGTATAGAATTAGGTGGGTACATTTATTCATTCAGCATATTTATTGTGTGCTGGGCTACTGAACACTGGAAATACGTAGTAGTATAGGCAGGTGTGCTTCCTGCTCTACTGGGAAATTAGACTTCCTGGTTTGTCTCCAGCAAATTCCCTTATCTTCCTTTAGAGCTGAGGACCTGTGGCAACCAGTGTGGTGTGCTGCCTAACTGGATTGGTGATGGAGGGACTGCTCAGTGAACCCCTGTGTTGGCAGTAGGATCATCTGTCAAAAAAAATTGGAAAGAGAAGTTGTGTTACTAGGGAACCTCCTCTGCCACCTTGACTTTTTTTTTTTTTTTTTTTTTTTTTTAGCAGTTTTTGGCCTGGGCTGGGTTTGAACCTGCCACCTCTGGTATGTGGGGCCAGTGCCCTACTCCTTTGAGTCACAGGCACCGCCTCACCTTGACATTTTTTTTCTTCTTTCTTTTGGGCTATATTTTGGACAGTATTTATAAATTAAGGTTATTATTTCAGACCAACCATCTAGGTCATCTTGTAGCTCCTGAGATTGGTGAGAGAGAAACTCAGTACCTGGAAGGTATGGCATGAGTATCTGTGTGTGGGCAGTGGTAATCATCATAAATGCTATCCTTCCTGTGCTCATGCATGTTCTCCTACTTAATCTTCCAAATCTTCTCAGGAAGGTGGTGATATCATCTTCTGAAGATGAGGAAATGAAACATAGTAAGGTATTACTATACACAGTGACTGGCTTTCTAGTGAACCCACTGATAATTCCCGGTCCCTCCCCCTGCTTTCTTCAGCTACCTCCTCAGAACCTTTTATCACTTCTCCTATGGGCCACATCTATGGATTCATAATGTTGATACCATGATAGGTGTCCCTGGGTGTGATGGTGGCTGTTGCAACTGCAGGTTGTAAAATTGGCCACCATGCCAGCTAAAACTTTGTGAATGAGCTGCCACTCATAGGGCTTGTTGATATGGGAAGACTTGTATCTTTGTTTGAGGGGTCTTCCCAGTGGCTTTGATGGAAGAACAGACATCAAAGTAATCATCTATGGGAAACAGATACAGGGTTTCAGAGGATATGTACGACAGGGTGCCAGACATATATCTAATGCCTATGTCACTGGCTAAGGGGTCCTGATGAGTATCTTGTCCCCTCGTTGCTTATGGAGAGCACGGCTTTTATGTCTTCCACAAGAGAGAGGAGAAATAATATCTGTGTTCCTTTTTTTTTTTTTTTACAGTTTTTGGGCCAGGGCCAGGTTTGAACCTGCCACTACCTCCGTTCTATGGGGCTGGTGCCCTACTCCTTTGAGCCACAGGTGCTGCCCTGAGCTCCTTTTTTTAATGCCAGTGTTCCACATCTTACTTAGTCCTCTCAGAAGCCGTGTATGGTTGTGGATTTAGTTCTATTTTTGTGAGGAAGCAGATGCTCAGCATTTGAGTAACTTGCCCAGTGTTGCTCTGTCAATCCCAGGCCTGTCCTTGTCCCCACTTGCCTCTTCAGAGATTGCTTTCCTTAAACAAACACCTCCACCTCTCACAAGCAGAGGTACCTAGCTAGCTCAGATCTCACTACTTTGGTGTTGATGTTTATTCATTTGACAGATCTATTTGGGGCACCCTATTGATGTGTTTAGCCTATTCTTTCAGATCATTCTACTTGCTCTCATCTGCCCCCCTTCTAATTTCAGTGTAATCTGGTACCTGTAAAGGCTGTAGGGTAACTGAGTAGCTGTGATGGGATGGTGGATAGGTATATTCCAGATGGACAAAAGTAGTGGGTAAGGAATTCATGGCTGTAAACAAAAACAAGTTAGAAATGGTGTGTTCATTTAGCGTAAATCTAGTAAGGAATCCCTGGAGGAAAGAATGATGAGAGATAGGAGTTGAAAAGTAAAGAGGCTAGGCAGCACCTATGGTTCAGTGGGTAGGGTGCCAGCCGCATATACCGAGGGTGATGGGTTCAAACCTGGCCCCAGCCAAACTGTAAATAAAAAATAGCTGGGCATCGTGGTGGGTGCCTGTAGTTCTAGTTACTTGGGAGGCTGAGGCAAGAGAATCGCCTAAGCCTAAGAGTTGGAGATTGCTATGAGCTATGACGCCACAGCACTCTACCGAGGGCGACAAAATGAGACTCCGTGTCTAAAAAAAAAGAAGTAAAGAGGCTTTATCCTTTGGGAGGTGGTTCTGTTTATTTTATGAATGAGGCTGAAGGTACTTTTTTGGCATTTTGTTTTTGGGTGATCACATACAGGCACATCCAGAGATAACCCTATTAATAATATTTTTGTATATCTTTTATGTATCCTGTGTTGTTTTATTATTTAACAAGTTTTTACATTATTAAAAGTTCTTAATAATTTCTTAGTAACTAGAAAATATTCCATATGTTAGCCATTCTACTATAGTTGGCCAAATAGTCTCATCAATTTTTTGCCTTTATGGAATAATAGGTTAGAAATATTTTGGGGCTCGGCACCTGTGGCTTAAGTGGCTAGCTAGGGTGCCAGCCACATACACCTAAGGTGGCAGGTTAGAATCCAGCCTGGGCCTGCCAAAACAACAATGACGGCTGCAACCAAAAAAATAACCGGGTGTTGTGGCGGGCGCCTATGGTCCCAGCTACTTGGGAGGCTAAGGCAGGAGACTCGCTTGAGCCCAGGAGTTGGAGGTTACTGTGAGCTGTGATGCCATGGCATGGCACTCCACCCACGGGGACAGCTTGAGGCTCTGTCTCAAAAAAAAAAAAAAAGAAAGAAATATTATAGGCTCACGCCTATAATCCTAGCACTGTGGGAGGCCAAGATGGGTGGATTGCCTGAGCTCACCAGTTCCAGTCCAGCCTGAGCAAGAGTGAGACCCCGTCTCTAAAAATGGCCGGACATTGTGGGGGGCACCTGTAGTCCCAGCTACTTGAGAGGCTGAGGCAAGAGAATCGCTTAAGCCTAAGAGTTTAAGGTTGCTGTGAGCAATCATGCCGTAGCACTCTCACAAGGATGACAAAAGTTAGACTCTGTCTCAAAAAAAAAAAAAGAGAGAGAGAAAGAAATATTTTTCTTTGTGCAGAGAATTTTTGCTCTATTTAAAATTATTTCCTTAGGATAGATTATTGGAATGGGTTTCTGGATCAGTGTATGAATGTTTCTGTGCTTCTAGAGCCTTTTAAATGGTGTGTACTAATCTATAACTTTATAGGCTCAGTGAGTTACCTGTACTTAGTGAATAGTAAGAAATAATAATAGGTTTAAAAAAGTTGTTGTTTGCCAATTTGAGAGACAAAACAAGTTTGTTGTATTACTTTAATTATTAATGAGGCATGACATTTTTTTCTAATATGTTGTATTACACTATCTGAATTGCCTGTTCATGTTCCTCATAGAATAATAATAGGAGGAAATTCTACTAAGCAATCTCTATGAACCACTTTAAGCACTTTGAGCATGAACTAATTTAACCACATAGTTCTGTAAGATAGATATTACTACTATTTCCATTTCACAAATGAGGAAATGAAGGCACAGAGAAATTAGATAACTTGCTCACAGTCATACAACAGAGCCAGAGCTTGGAACCAGGAAATTTAGTTCCAATGTGTAGGCCAGCGGTTCTCAACTTTCCTAAACCCACAACCCTTTAATACAGTTCCTGTGGGTCACGACCCATAGGTTGACAACTGCTGGTCTAGGCTTTTAATCAATGCTGAACTCTTCTCTGATCTAATCTGCGTTTCTGATCCTATTGATTATGGCATTCCCCACTAATTCCTACACACACACACACACAAAACAAACAAACAAACAAACAAGGCAGCTTCCAACAAATGCATTAGTGCTATTCATGGAAATAATCACTGCATAGATTGGGCCCCTAGTGTGTGCTTTACTCTTACATAAATGAACCAAGAGGAGTGGAGACCAGTGATTATATAGCATTCATATAAGAATCTATACACACATACCTCTATTCAAGTAAATTTATGTTTCAGAATAAACACAAGGAGTGTAAGAAAGCTGACTATCCATTTAAGAAAAGTAACCCACGTATTTATTAAATGGTTTCTCTTAAATAGAAGTAGAAAATATACTTTTGTATCTTACAGACCTCGGTTCAAATCTATGACAATTAAGGATAGTATTACCCCTCTGGTTGAGTTGTTAGGATCAAAGAGGATAATATGGGATTTTTTGTTTTTGTTTCTGTTTTGAGATGGGGTCTTGCTGTTTTGCCTAGGTTGCATTCTGACTCCTGGACTCAAGAGGTCCTCCTCCCTCAGCCTCTAGAGTAGCTGGGACTACAAATGTGTGCCACTGTGCCTGGCTTAGGATAATGCTTGTAATACATCTAATATAGTGTTTAATTTGGCTCCTTTCCAATGTATTTAGGTATGAAAAGGTTAGATTCAGATTAAGTTTTTCATAAGGCAAGACAAACATCTTTTTAATTGACAGGTATACATTCTAGTCAGTTGTTGATTTTTTAATTCTTTTAACAAGTATATGAGGACCTGCTCTTAGATGTAAGTGATAGGAATCTTCTGCTCTTACACATAAGTGATATGAATTCTGCCTTTCATGGGCTTATGATCTATTGTAGGTTATTAGCTAGAGTCCCCACAAGCAGAGGGCTCTTTGCTCTTCTCAGCCTTTGTTTCCTTATCTATAATGTGGGGATCTAATGAGGACGCATGTAAAATGCCTACTGCAGTTCCTGACACATAGCACGTGGTAGTAGCTGCTAACTCGTATAATAATACCCAGCCATTAAAAATGATTCGTAGAGAGTTTTAATAGCATGGGGAAATTTTCTATGCTATAATGTTTAATGAAAAAAATAAAGGGTTTAAAATAGTTTTGTAGAATAATTATGTCTTACTTCAAAAAGCACAGGAAAAAGACTGGAAATAAAAACATAAAACCGTCAACAATCATTCAGATATTTGTACATCGTCTTGCCAGCACAGTAGGTACTGATGACACATAGGTGAATAAGAACTAGCTCTTAAGAGAGTAAAGTTTTAATAAGGAAGATAGATAATCAGTCCAGTGTGAGATGAAGTGGCAGGAGAAGTCAAGGACACGGCCCAGATTTCTGTCATGAAGAATGGAGGATGATGGTATCATTCACTAATAGAGTACTTAGGAGCTCGACTTCCATAGCTCAGTGGCTAGGACTTTGGCTGGTGGGTTTGAACCTGGACTGGGTCAGCTGAAACAATGACAACTACAACCAAAAAATAGCCGGGCATTGTGGCAGGTGCCTGTAGTCCCAGCTACTTGGGAGGCTGAGGTAAGAGAATCTCTTAAACCCAAGAGTTGGAGGTTGCTGTGAACTGTGACGCCATGGCACACTCTACCAGGGGACATAGTGAGACTCTGTCTCAAAAAAAAAAAAATAGAGTACATAGGATTTAGACTATGTAAGTGGCTGAATTTGGCTTTAGACAAGGGATTGTCCAAAGCAGACATATAGGTTGGTGGGTATATAGATCTCTATGAGCTAGAAATATACGTTAGGGAAGATTTTATCTATAGGTGAAGTTTGAAACTGTGGAAATGAATAAGAGCATTCCAGGCTGCGCCTGGTGGCTCACGCCTGTAATCCTAGCACTCTGGGAGGCTGAGGCGGGTGGATTGCCTCAGCTCATGAGTTCGAGACCAGTCTGAGCCAGAGTCAAAGAGCCCTCATTTCTTTTTTTTTTTTTGAGAGGGAGCTTCAAACTATCCCCCTGGGTAGAGTGCCATGGCATCATAGCTCATAGCAACCTCTAACTCCTGGGCTCAAGCAAGTCTCCTGCCTCCGCCTTCCAAGTAGCTGGGACCACAGGTGCCCGCCACAACACCCGGCCATTTTTTGGTTGGAGCCATCATTGTTGTTTGGCGGGCCCGGGCTGGGGATTCGAACCCGCCACCTTAGGTGTAAGTGGCTGGCGCCTTAGCCGATTGAGCCACAGGCGCTGAGCCGAGAGCCCTCATTTCTAAAAAAAATAGCAGGGTATTGTGGTGGGTGCCTGTAGTCCTGGCTACTACCCTGAAGGAAGAGAATTGTGTAAGCCCAAGAGTTTGAGGTTGCTGTGAGCTGTGATGCCATAGCACTCTACTGAGGACTACAAAGTGAGGCTCTGTCTTAAAAGAAAAGAAAAAGAGCATTCTGGGAATGTCTGCAGAGTGAAACAAGAGCCTTAGATCTTGATTACATCTAGATGATTATATTCTGGAAGACTCTTTTTCTTCTTTTGCTTTATTTATTTTTATAAATGTGTTTCCTATAATGTAAGTGTCTTAATTAGGATGAGGTTTGGGCACATGCAGCAGCAAACCCAAAATAATGGTGGCTTAAACTAGGATTCAGGTGTCCTCAAACTACAGCCCATGGGCCACATGCTGCCCATCTAGGACATTTATCTGACCCGCTGGGTGTTTTTGCTACTGCTACCTGTCCTGCTTAGCAGCCGACTCATCCCGGGGCCCGCAGTCTGGCCCTCCAATGGTCTGAGGACAGTGCACTGGCCCCCTGTTTAAGAAGTTTGAGGACCCTTGAACTAGGTGATAGGCATACCTTGGAAAAGTTGCAGGTTACGTCCATTCTATAGCAATAAAGCAAATATTGTAGCAAAACGAGTTGCAAAAATATTTCGGTTTTCCCTTGCATATAAAAGTTATATTTATGCTATACTATAGTCTACTAAGTGTGCAATAACATCATGTCTAAAAAATGTACATACCTTAATTAGATAATATTTTATTGCTAAAAATGCTAATAATCATCTGAGCCTTCAGTATATCATCTATTTGCTGGTGGAAGGTTTTCTCAGTGTTGATAGCCACAGACTGATCAGGTTGGGGTTTGCTGAAGGTTGGGGTGGCGGTGGCAGTTTCTTAAAAGAAGACAGTAGTGAAGTTTGTCACATTGATTGACTTTTCCTTTCATAACAGATACTCTGTAACGTGCAGTGCTCTTTCATAACATTTTTTCCCATAGTAGAACTTCTTTCAGAATTGTCTCTCAAACCCTACCTCTGCTTTATCAACCACGTTTATGCCATATTCTAAAACATTTGTTGTCATTTCAACATTGTTCATAGCATCTTCACCAGGAGTAGAATCCATCTTAAGAAATTACTTTCTCGGCTCGGCGCCTGTGGCTCAATCGGCTAAGGCGCCAGCCACATATACCTAAGGTGGCGGGTTCGAATCCTCAGCCCGGGCCTGCCAAACAACAATGATGGCTTCAACCAAAAAAAATGGCTGGGTGTTGTAGCTGGTGCCTGTGGTCCCAGCTACTTGGGAGGCGGAGGCAGAAGACTCGCTTGTGCCCAGGTGTTGGTGGTTGGTATTAGCTGTGTTGCCATGGCAAACTACCCCGGGGTTTAGCTTGTGGCTCCATCTCAAAAAAAAAAAAAAAAAAAGAAATTACTTTCTCGGCTCCGTGCCTGTGGCTCAAGTGGCTAAGGCGCCAGCCATATACACCTAAGGTGGCGGGTTCGAATCCAACCCGGGCCTGCCAAACAACAATGATGGCTGCAACCAAAAATAGTCAGGCGTTATGGTGGGCACCTGTGGTCCCAGCTACTTGGGAGGCTGAGGCAGGAGACTCTCTTGAGCCCAGGAGTTGGAGGTTGCTGAAAAAAAGAAATTACTTTCTTTGCTCATTCATATGAAGCAACTCCTCATCCATTCAAGTTTCACCAACTCCTCATCCATTCAGGTTTCACTGTGAGATTGTAGCAATTCTGTCATGCCTGCAGGCTCCACTTGTAATTCTAGTTTTTAAACTATTTCTATGACAGGTGAGTTACTTCCTCCTCCTCTGAACTCTTAAGCCCCCCAAAGTCATCCATGAGGGTTAGAAACAACTTCTTTCAAACTCCTGTTAATGTTACTATTTTGACTTCTTCCCATAAATCACAGATGTTCTGAATGGCATTTAGAACGGTGAATCCTTTCCAGAAGGGTTTCAATTTACTTTGCCCACATCTATCAGAGGACTCACCATCTATGGCAGCTATAGCCTGATATATTTCTTAAATAATAAAGTGGGAAAGTGGAAATTACTCCTTAATCCATGGCTTCAGAATGAATGTTATATTAGCAGACATGGAAATAACCTTAATTTCCTTGTATATTGCCATCAGAGCTCTTGGGTGACCAGGTGTATTGTCACAGCAGTATATTTTAAAGAAAATCTTTCTTGGCTCGGCGCCTGTGGCTCAATCGGCTAAGGCGCCAGCCATGTACACCTAAGGTGGCTGGTTCGAATCCCCAGCCCGGACCTGCCAAACAACAATGATGGCTGCAACCAAAAAATGGCCGGGCGTTGTGGCGGGCGC
>CAUYQV010171014.1:0-16657 GCA_963574575.1 Galagoides demidoff | reverse complement strand
GTTCGAATCCCCAGCCCGGGCCCGCCAAAACAACAATGATGGCTGAAACCAAAAAATGGCCAGGCGATGTGGCGGGGGCCTGTGGTCCCAGCTACTTGGGAGGCTGAGGCAGGAGACTCGCTTGAGCCCAGGAGTTGGAGGTTGCTATGAGCTGTGATGCCATGGCACTCTACCCAGGGGGATAGCCTGAGGCTCCATTTCAAAAAAAAAAAAGAAATAAGGTCTCACTTTAGCTTAGAGACTGCCTCACCTGGGCTCCAATTCTTACAGATAGCCAAGGCCAGGAACAGGCCTTTGTTATGTAAACTAGCCCTTGGAGCCCGCTCTGCCTACTGGGCTCTTTACCTCCTAGGGCAGTATCCATGCCCCAACCCCAGTGGCTACCAGGCAGGGGGCCGGGCCTGTGATCTAGAGTCCACGGAAATGTTTCAAACTGGCTCATCCTAAACTGTCCCTCCTGCCAGTGCTCTAGCTAACACAACACACCCTCCGAGGCTGCATGGAGGTTCCAGTGCTACCCCAGTGCAGGTGGGGATAAGGGGAATGAGGCTTCACTGGAGCAGGGTGCCCCTGGCCGCTGCTCCGACTCCCCTGACCTTGAGCCAGGCCAGTGGAGAGGGCTCCCTGGCAGCGTCATCTCCAGATAGACTGGAAAATCTCTCCTTGGCGTCCTCCCACTAATTTTCGGTGTTCATTTCTTCATTTGTTTTTTCATGTCAGAAGGCCCATCCTCACAACAGCCCCGTGAGTGAGTGGGGACGACAACCCCATGTCTGGATGGAGAAACTGAGGCTCAGAATGTTACCACGTCCACAGAGCCAGAAAGGGGTGGGAGGGGGACAAGTGCAGAGTCCCTGAGCTCTGTCTGACACCCTGCTGGAGGCTGACCCAGCTCTGCCCACCTCCTATCAGCCTCTGAGCCCCCCTACCCCACCCAATCTCTAGCAGTCATCCACACCCGGGCCTTTCACCCCCTTCGGTGCTCCTATCCCCAAAGACGGGAGCCTCAGCAGCCTGGAGCCTGGAGCTCCATTAAGCAAGTTTTCAGGGGACGAGATGGGAGGAGGAGGAAGCGCTGTGTTCTGAGACCCTAAAACTTGGAGCCTGCAAGTCTGTACTCTGGGCAATGGGAAGCCACAGAAGGTTCCTGAGGTGTGGGTGGTGGGAGGGGGTCGCTCCGGTGGGCAGCTCTGGCTCCCTGTAATTCACAAGCCTCTCTCAGGACATCTGCTCCCTGGACTGGGAGAAAGTTCCCCTTGTTAGGGGCTCAGTGAGGCTCAGCCAAAGCTAAAGGACACACAGCAGGTGACGAATCCACCTTGGTGTCCTTCTCTGGAGCTTGGACATTAGGACCACAGGGCCCCTCAGTGGACAAGTCCTCATTTTGCAGGCCTGGAAATGACGCCCATGGCCGGCCCCTCCCTGCTCAGGGCCAGACACTGCACAGCAGGCCTGGAGAATCTCTGCAGGTCGAGTGAGCCTGAACCCAGGTTCCCAGCGAGGACATTAAAAACTGGCCAGACCGGTTCCGATGAGTTTACCAATCCCCAGCAGCTTCTCTTCAGTTTTTACAAGAAGCTGCTCTCTCCTGCCTCCTGGCCTCTGAGGGCCCAGCTCTGCTGGTCAGACAGGGCCTTCCTTCCTCCCCGCCACTGCCCAGCCTCACCTCTCCCTCCCTCGGCTCCCCTCTACCTCTGCCCCCATGGCCAGGCCTCCTCCTAGAAGGGCTCTTTCTAGAGGGCCCCTCTCTGGCCTTGGGAGCCTCATGCCATCTGCTGCCCCTCCTTGAGGCCGTCCACAAGCCAGTTGCTTCTCTCTGGGGCTCAGTTTTCATCTCTATAAAAAGGAGAGGAAACAACTCAACTCTTCTCTGAATCTAGTTCAATGGGTATCCACCCTGGCCAGTCCTGGTCTCCTGAGCGGCAGCAGGAACCTCTTGACCTTCCATGTGCTGTGGTCGCAGCCACCAGAATGAAGGGTAGAGACATAGAGGTGGTGGGGGCAGTGGGTGCGCCCGCTCCGTGCTCACTCCCAGCACTGTCTGTGGCCTCCGTGGTCCTATCTGCGGATGTGGGCACCAGAGCACGTCCTGCTCCACCCGACTGTGCCCTGCACCTGTGTGGCCCTGCTGCCCTCCCTGGGCTGTGGGAGCTTTGTCCCTACCCTGCCATAGGGCTGTCCTTCCAGCCCCTCCCGTGGCCAGGTCTGCAGTTCGCTGCCCTCCTCTGGGCCTTGGTTACAGAGCTCTGTAGAAAGACAGAGGGAGGCAGGACCAAGGCCTGAGGGACAGCTTTCTCAGGAGCCTGGTGGCGATGGTAGTGGGGTGGGGAGCAAGACAGCAAAGAGAAATCTCTAGCAACTGTCCAAATTCAACAACTACACACAGTCCTTCAGAAGAAGGCAGATGCACCACCAACCTCAGTGACATACAACACCTGCCCACCTTCCACAGAAGAGCTCTAGGGCTCTCCTCCAGAAAGCATTTTCTGCCTCCTCTTTGGCCAAGACCCTGATAAAGAAGCCAAGTCCCAGGAACCCTGCCTGAGAGCCTGGCAGGGCTTCTTGGAGGCAATGCCTGCCGATGTTTAAGTCAAAAGGAGGCAGGAAGGAGTGACTGGGGAAGGAGGGTTTAGGAGCCCCGGCCAACCTATGTTGCAGCTGACAGGTCCTGAGCTGAATCTTGGCCAGGGGCCCAGCAGACATCCAAGTGGGTGCTGGGACTCTCTACCTAGCAGGCCCCTTTCTGGGGGCCCATGTACGATAGGCCTGAACACTGCCCACATCTCTAAGGTGGATAGCGGAGTGGTCAGGAAAAGTGAGTTTGGAGGTGCTGGTTCTGGCTTTGTCCTTTCCTCCTGCTGTGCCCTCAGACACATTGCTCAGCTCCTATACCCTGCAAAAGGAGGCTAGTCAGCCAGGGGCTGGGGACTAAATAGGACAATGTGAGTGAAGCCCCAGAATTCAGGTGGCCACAGTGATGCTCAGTGCAACAGAGCTGGGGGAACTGTCTGATGATGGCATCACAGAGAACTTGTATGGAGTGAGGTCATTTGGGACTCAACAGTTCTGTCCAGGGAATGATGAGACCCCAGGTGCCAAGACACAAGCTCCAAACCCCTCTGTCCCAAGGTGGAGGCCTCAGGGGAGGGGTGAGGTTCTCAGGGAGGCCATGGAAAGAGCAGAACCAGGGACTGCACAGGCCAGGACAGGGCAGAGGGGCCTGGGAGCCAACTGTTGGCCAAGGGCCCTAGCCGCTGAGCTACAGGTTCTGAGACTGCACTGAACTTTTTAACTGAATTGCAAGGGTATTCACAATCACATCAGGTGAGTTCCCTTGGACAGATGCAACTTCTAAAAGTTTCACCTTCATTGCATAAGCTGGGTACTGCTGGAATTTAAATTTGCTGGCCAGGCCCCAGGACTGGGGATGGTCAGCCTCTGGCCTGTCCCAGGTGAGGGTGGCTATGGGTCCTTGTCTTGTGATTCTCCTGGGGTCACCTAGATGCTCTGCCAGATGCAGTTGGTCTTGGGAGACCAGAGGCTGAGAGGTAGACTCCATAAAGACATCTGGATTTTGTCACTGGCTTAATAGCTACCTGCAGTCTGGGGACAAAGACTTAGTCTCCTGAGAGACAAGAGGGGAAATTGAAGCTTGGAGCCAGCAAGTGCTCCACCCACATTGGGTGGAACAGGCTCTGAGCTCAGGACACAGCCATGCCTGCCTGGCTGGGGAAGACCAAGCCTGTCCGCAAACTATACCTGGGGAAGGGATCAGCAGGGCCCTGCAGGATCTGGGGTCTCCCTAAGCATGTCCCAGCTCCAAAGCCACTCTCTTGCCGGTCTGGCCCATGCCACCCTGTGCTGTCTCCTATCTTCCTCAGCCTCTAGGCCCCTGTGATCAGGAGACTAATTTCTCGTAGGGGTCCATGGCACACAGTCTGGGGATCACTGGGCAGCACTTGCCTTAAACATCAATACCATAAGATAGCCTCCAGGCATCGGCGTGGCCCGGCCAGCACAGAGAGCCTGCCCTCGTGGAAACGCCCAGCTCCTCAGCCTGGGAGAGCCACTGCTTCCCTTCTCAGTCTCCAGCTGGTCCTGTGCTACCTCAGTTTCTCTACTTAAGAAATGAAGTGACTGATTTGTAGGAGGGCCTTTCTCATGTTTTTAGGATCTGATTCCCCAGAGCCCTGGGCACACAGGGCAGGACGGGGCAGCTGTGGTACCTGATGGCCTGGTGGTGGAGGGGGGATGCTCACATCTCCCAGCTAGGACCCTCCCCCAGGGGGAGCCCCTGCCTGCTCCCTGCAGCCCCAGAACACAGCTGCCACAGCCTCCTGTAAGGCCCCAGCAGCCCACGGCTCTGCTCAGATGATGCTTAGAGAAAGCGTCCCCAGGACAGGCAGCTCTGGGCAGCCACTGCCAAGAAGCCAGAGGGTCAGCTGCAGGGGACGCCCCAGCAAGGCAGAAGCTCTCAAGAGGCTGTTTTGTGTGGCTGAGGGGTCTCTGGGGAGCTCAGGTCTTGGGACTCTGGGCCAGCCTTTCTCCCTCCAGAAATGTTCCCTGCAAAGAGCTACTTGAATGGCCCTGAGGGCAGGGTGGCCACACCCGAGGTCCCCAGGGTCCAGGGTCTGGCTGAGGAGGTGGAGGAGTCATTGTCCACGGCATGCTCAAGGGAACCAGGGAGGGGCCTGTGGCCAGAGCGCAGGGGGAACCCCTGTGGTCATCCTGTTCACTGTTCATTTGACACCCACCAACTACATTTCCCTGTGCCCCTTGGAGCGCCTGGCAGGGTGGGTGTGGGGGCCACAGGGAAAGAGGCAGAGGGAGACAGACAGTCAGGGGACCTCAAGGTTGTGGGTGAGTGCTCTGCACACACGAGGGCTCTCAGCCTTACTGATACCCCCAGCCCTCAGGAAGGGCTGACTTCTCTCCATTTCTGATCATGTGTTGGGTGTTGGGCCTGGTGATCCCCTGAAGTACAGGTATGGTTTAGCCCCCGTTTTTGAAAAATCTAGAAACTAAGCTGAGCTAAGAAGGAGGGAATGACCTGCCTAGAGCCCGACACTGGTTAAGAGGGGAGGGGTGTGGGGAGAGGAACCCACATCTGGGATGGGGGCATCTCATCCTGCTTCCCAGATGGGGCTTTGGTGACTTGCCCCAGGCCAGAGGGTGTCTGAGGCCAAAGCCGCTGTTTTTCCTGGGCTCTTGCAGCCTTCAGGCCTGTGGGAATTTTCCCTCCAGAGAATCCTGAAAGGCCGTAGGGGGCGGGAGCCGTGTCCGGCTGACGGAGGCGAAAGGGCCACCAGCTTTCTGTGGTCGAATTATCCAAACAGTAAATTGCCCCGTCCGCTCGGGCGGCTGTGAACCGGCCGGCTTTGTCCCGGCCTGAGAACGGCGGCGGTGTGAAGGGCCAGACAAAGCGCACGCTGACGCCGCCTTTTCCATGGTCCGGCAGAGAAAGAAAGGCCTGGCACACAAAGCCACCGGGTGGGCGGGGCTCGGCTTCAGTCACTGCCGCCCGCGGGAGGCCGAGGGGCCCCCAGAGTGTCCATGAGGATGGGACCGAATGTGCAGGAGCCTGCCTGTCGAGGCTCCTCTCCATCCTGCCACCTCCCCAGGAGAGGCGAAGGGGGACAGTGAGAGGCCACCCTGGTTCCCACCGCCACCCGCACTAGTGGGTCAGGCCTGCTCTGGCCCCAGAGCCGGGCCTCGCATCCGCCTCACATCCCAGACAGCACATGTCTGCTTGGACAGACCCAGGGCTTGGCTGGTCTCACCATGCCTGGGTGGGCAGAGCCTCCCCAGCCCCACAGGCAGCCGGCAAGGTGCTAAAACCAATGTCTTAAAAAAGCAAGTGTGCTCTGGGAAAAGTGAGAGGTGTGTGGGGGCAGCCACTCTGTCCCCAGGGGAGGTCGGGGCGGACAGGAGTGGGGCCTCAGCCCTGCCCAGGAGTGATGCAGGTGGAATTGTCCAGCAGGCCCCTACCAGGCCACCTGCTGCTCCAGGGTCTAGGTGAGGTCTGCAGTGCAGGAAGGATGGGCTGAGGGCCAAGAAAAGGAGGCCCCAGCTAGGAGCAGAGCCAGAGCCTGGCCTCCAGTTGGTCCTGGAGTTGGACCCCAGCAGGAGATCTTGCCTGTCCCCATGGCTCCCTAAGGGCTGTTCGAGGATCAGAGTTTTGAGATGTAGCATCTATCCAGTGGAAAGGGTGGCACTGGTAGTGGCTGCCATGGGCTCCCTGGGTGAGGTCGGGTCCGGGGCTGGGGGAAGGGCATGTGCCAGAGGCTAGCAGAGCAAGCCCTGAAATGAGGCCTTCACATGCCAACCTGCCACCATGGTACAATGTCACTTACATCCGGGGAAACCGAGGCACAAAGGGACTCAGAGTAGCAGAGTCAGACCTAGGCCTGGGATGGGCTGTAGGAGGAGGCCACCCAACTGACCCCCAGCCCATAGTTGACCCCAAGACCCCCATCCTGAGGGACCCTAAAACTCTCCCCTCAACTAGGAGCCTGTGTGGGGACCAGAGGCACACACTGGCACCAGAGTTCTGTGTGCCAGGAAGCGCCTGGGTCTTGGCCAGCGTTACTGTCATTTTCCCTCAGGCAAAGCAGGGCCCCAAAACCAGAAGGTGGAGCCCCCAGGCCCACTGCCCCACCACCCTCCCAGGCCTGCCCCAGCTCCCCATCTGGGTCCCATCAGCTTTGCCCACGGCCAAGAGTGTGTGGCAGCTGTGGGGGTGGGGAAAACTGCCGCTGGGCCGCCGCTGGGCCTGGCTTCACCCCAGCAGGGAGGGTGGACTCTAAAGAGGAAACAGCTCTGCTGATCCAGTCCCTGTCAGGTGGTGCCCGGGGAGGCTGTCCAGGCCCCCACCCAGCTCCAGCCATAAGGGCCGACCAGGATGTGACTAAAAGCCTGGCCAAGGTCTGTGGGTTGCCTGGAGGGTCAGGAGTGTGCACATGCCCTTGTGTGTGTGTGTGTGTCCCCACACTTGGGTCCTGGCCCAGGCAGAGAAGGGCCAGTCCCATGAGGCCTGCTGCTTCCAGCTCTAAGAGAGGGCTGGGCTCAGGCCTCTGCCCCACAGATTCTGTAGCACTTGGCAACCGTCCACCTCTCTGAACTGCATCTCCCAAGTGCACAGTGGGAATATGAGGTTCCACAGTGCCCCCCCAGCACAGGGGAGCATGTGCCGGTAGTAGGGGTGATGAGGCTCTGCAGTGCCCCCACGAACAGCATAGGGGAGCACATGCAGGTCAGCAGCACAGCTCTCGGGGAGCTGCTCAGCAAATGGTAACTGGCCCTCTGAATGCTCTAGAACCTCCAGGAACCCGGATGTGGGTATCAGAGAGAAAAAGCTTTGCTGCAGGTTCCAGACACACCGTGGGGACTCAGCAAACATCTCAGAGATCCTACTGACAGGCTGCGGATCCCCAGGCGACCACATCATGGTGCCTACTGTTAGGGAGCTCAGGCCAGAGGGAGGGATGGAAACTTTCCCTGTATGGTACCTGTGGAACCCCAGCCTGGAAGCAGGACCAGCCTGCGGGCTTGCTGGACTGGGGTGCAGTCAGGGCAGGCTTCATGGAGAAGGGCGAGTATGAATGAGATATGTCGGATGAGCACATGTCGGCCTGGCTGGCAGAGAGTGGGAAGAGCTGCCAGGACCAGGACCAGCAGGCACAGACCGCCTGAGGCAGGGGGGCTCCGGGGTCCCCTGTGTCCACCCTTCTCTGAGTACCTGACCAGGACAGTCTAGGCAACACATGGCCACCAGGGGCCCCACTGAAGGTTGCATGGGCACATGTGTTGGTCCCTGCATGGTGGAGGTTTGGTGGGAACAGAATGTCCCGGATGAGGGGTCAGCCAGGCCCCATACCACGGAAGTGTGCTGGGCCCTGCCTGCTTCATTCAAGAAGCAGATGGCAGCGCTGGGCTCCTGGGGGTGGGGACTGCTGAAGTCTTGGGCCAGGACCCACTGCAGTAGGTATTTGAGCCCATCATGTCTGCCCCTGGGAATGGCATTTGTATCACATATAATGAGCACAGAGGGGAACATAAATCTCCTAAAAGCCCTCTAATGTGTTTGGAGAGAGCAAGTGAGTGGCCCTGGAATGCTCGGTCACTGCTGGTCACCACTGGTCAGCGGCCTTTGTTCTTCCTGGGCCTCTGGGCGCTGGGGTCTGGGCATCACATGATGTCATGCCAGTCAGCGGAATCTGACTCTGCTGCCACCGCAGGTCCTGTTCGGACACTGTGGCCCCTCCCCCACTCCCACCCCCGAAGGCGCCAGCACAGGCATGGTGAGCTTTGGGGCACAGGCAGAGCTGTCTGTAGGCACAGTCTGAACAGAGGAGATGCCCTGAAGATTAGTATAGGGAGCAGAGGGGGTGCATGAAGGGAAGGGCACAGCCAAGGCTGTCCGGAAGTCCCTGTCACTGGGGAGCCCTACTAAGTCCCTGTAGGAGGGGTAGGGGAGCTGGGTAGGATCACCTTGGCCAAATCTGCAGGGGTTGCTGGGGGTGCTCGACCCAAGTAGATCCCATCTGCTGCTGCCTCCAGGTGACTCTCCTGCCTGGCTCTATCGGCTCCTGTAGGACAGGCCAGTGGCTGTGTCCAGCAAGGCTGTGGGGCAGTGCTCAGACCAACCTTGATTGAAGCACAGGATCAGGGTGAATGAGTCAATTGAGGCAAAACTGCTCAGGGGAGGGGGCAACCACATGCAGGGCAGTGGGAGTAAGGCCAAAGGGGAGGCAGGGCTCTGGAGGGGCTCCCATCCCGACACAGCCCGGGCTACGTTCCCAGTTGGGTTCTTGGCACTGAGTCACCTTTTCAGAAATTGCTGAAATCTCTATTATCCAAATATATTGCCCCTAATCAAAGAAAACATGCACCGGGTCAGGCCAGCCAGAGAGGCCTCAAGGAGGGATGAGCTAGGCCCTATCCCGGTCACCTCCACCTGCCCCCAGACCTTTCTGCCCCCTGCTGCCCTACTCATAGCCTGTCGATGATGACGATGACGGGAGGATACAGCCACTTCCCAGGGACATCCCTGCACTAGGGGAGGCTCAGCCTCGGGCTCCCTCTCTGCTGGGCTTAGGATCCTCAGTCCCCACCTGCCTCACTGCCATGGTCTCATCAACCTGAGGGCTGGAGGCTGGCACCACTGTTCCCTATCACATAGTGAACAGAAATGAGATCTTTGAGGGCCCAGAGCTGGCCCCATGCCCCTTGCCCAGGTCCTCCAGATAAGGGACAGCCTAGGTCAGGAGCAGGGCCCAGATGAGACAAGGGTGGAGAGCTCCCCGTGAGCTGCCAGGGGGGTCTGGGTAAAATACGTCTCATTTCCTCAAATACCACTGCCAGGGAGCATGGCTGATCTGAGTCCAGGTCCCTTCCCCTGCTGTCCCTGAGTAGAACATGGCATAGCCTTTCCCTGCTATTCCTGTAGCATGGGGGCCTTCAGCTGTGTCCCTATGGGGACCCTGAGCTTTCTCTAAGACCTGTCCTTAACCCCTCCTAGCTGCTGGCTTGCACCTCCCATGGTGTGGGCGTTCAGACATCTCATTCCTCCACACTCCCTCACAAAGGCCCTGCTTCACTCGAGTCCAGGGTCTGGCCCCATTACCCAGTGTTGGGGCAGAGACCAGGCACTGTGCCTTGGGGGGGTCTTGCTGTGCCCTGCTGTCCAAAGGCACAGATCTGGGGCTGGACGGGCATTTGCATTGGGAATTCGCCTCCCAGCTGGTCACAGACGTATTGAAACCCAAGGCTGCGGAGGGACCCAGTTAGCGGTCACGATGCCACACTCCGCATAGCCTTGACTGAGGCCTCCAAGCTTGGAATTATGGTTCTCAAATATGTACTTACTTGGGTTTGCTTTAGAAAAGGTTGGGATTTAAGTATCATCCGATAACACACACATGCCCAGCTACATCTGAAATTACAGAGCTGCCACCCAGGGTCTGGCCTCTGCCCACGGCTCGGTGAGGAAGTGCCCACCATGGCTGGACCACTCTGTCTGGCAGGGGCAGATCCAAGGGTGCCACATACCTGGACGGTGGCTGGGGGGTGCTCTCGCATGCCACTTACCAGGGTAAAGGAGGGCTTTCAGGGAACTCTGAAGGCAGGAAGGAGTTTCTTCTGCCCGTCCCTCAGTTTATCATATGTAAAATGGGGGTCGGGCTGTTGCAAGGGGCAGAGATGAGTGTACTAAGGACCCACTCTCTTCCCTACCTGCAGCACGTGACAGCAGGAGCTCTGGGAGTGACGACGGTGCCTGGACCGGGCAGGGCAGGGCAGAAGGATGTGAGCCCAGGCCATGCCATCTTGGCTCAGGCTCGGTGTGTGAAACACACACGGCGCTGTCACTCTCCTCCAGTTCTCTCCTTATTTGCACGTGTGGAGCATGATTACACCAGAACCTTGCTACTCAAACTGTATGCCCATGGACCAACAGAATCAAACCCAGCTAGGAGCTTGTCGGAAAGGCAGAGTTCTAGGCCCCAGCCCAGACTTACTGAATGAGACTCTGCGCTGTAATAACATCCTCAAGTGATCTGTGTGCACGTGAAGGCTGGAGACACACCGTGCTGGAAGATAGAATGGGACTCATTCTCGGCTATGGGCAGGCCGATGGCTCCAGGGAGGTGGGGTGACAGGGATAATGTGAGGGACCACTCTCCAGATCATAGATGGAAATCCCCCGGGCAGGCCTTTCTGAGGAACCCCGTATGACAAGCCACAGTGGGGAGTGTCAGGACCGCCAAAGCCTGGGTTTGAGCCCCTCGCCTGCTCTCCACTGAACACCTGCCCCAGCCGATCCCCTCTCTGGCTTCCTGGCTTCTGAATGGTGCCAAGGAATACACAAGCCTGACGGGGTCATTGCTGCCACCAGTCATCAGCCTCAATGTTCTCCCAACCCACAGCCATCAGCTCAGCCAGAGGAGAGCAGCCCTCTGAGCTGGAAGCAGAGCTGGGTGCAAACAGGTGACCTGGCTCTAGGCAACACCCTCCCTCCACCTGCAGACAGGGCCTGAACTCTGGAGCCAAAAAACAGGCTCCCCAGAGCCCTAGCACCAACCCCGAGGGCCCCAGTGTCAGTTCCTGCACCCATCAAGTGCCGGCTGCCCCCTCCTGGTTCCCTCCTCCTGGTTCTCAACGGGCCTCCCTGGCCCTGGGCATTCTCTCAACCCTTCACCTACCCACCACAGGGAGCTTGGCAGGGGTGGGGTTGAGTCTGCTCTTTCCTTTACAGCTGTGTGACTTTGGGAAAGTTGGTGACCCCCTCTGTATCCAGCTTCCTCTCTATCAATGACAGCAGTGCTGTCCTCCCCACAGGTGGTGGGGATTCACTGACATCATAGGTGCTTATCCCAGTGCTGACAATTGTCAGTCAGGCTGGCACTGGGCATAATTTTGAATCCCAGGCTGACATCAGTTTGGCTGATTAAACTCCCAGACACCCCACTGCAGACACCCCACTTAGCACAAGGCACACACCTAGGCTCACTGGTCACGGGACTTCAAGATGTCTAAGGGCAAGTCCCCATTCTCCTTGGGCCCCCAGGGACATGAACAAAGGGTTGCCTGAGGGGCTGCCCTTGGGGGCTCCCCAGTATCCTCAGCATCCATGAGCCCCTCCCAGGTCCAGGACTGTGGACCCTGTTGGGAGGGCACATCGCCAGATTCCGGAGTGCAATGTTTTCTCCTGTTACTTAAACTGGTGGGTGCAGCCTGAGTCAAGAGGGCTGGACTCAGGCATCTGCTGACTCTTACCCTGGCTCATGGGGAGTAAGAGCCAGTGTGGTTGTTCCTGGACACTTGGGTTCAATCTCCCATCTTGAACAGCTTTGGACACAGATAAAATCTTTAGTGGGTGTGTCCCCCCAAAGGTGTGACAGACACCAGGGAGGTCTGGCCCAGAGGTTGGAGGTGTCCAGTGGCCTCAGGCCTCATGGAGAAGAGGATGATCCCTGAGTTTCAGTAGCTGGGTGGCCTCCTCACCCCAAGACAGGGCTGAGCACAGGGACATCTAAGAGACAGAGCCTGAGTGGGGAGCTCCATGAGGCGGTGGGAACTTTCAAGTAGGTGACTCCACCTCCACTAGCCTCAGTTCCCTCGGCTATAAAACAGAGATGTGAAGAGACCCTGTGAACTGCCGTGAGCAGGGCACTGCATTGTTACCAGCACAATGGTTTGACTTGTCACCGCCATGCCAAGGAAGCACAGTTACCACAGAGCACTCACTTGCTTACTGTGGGCTGCTAAGAGCCACTGGGCGGTCAAGTTTAAGCAGAGGCCTCACTCGCTTCACTGGCTTCAGTGCAACAAACCCAAACCCAAACAAAACACAGTACCCCCCCCCCAAGTGCTTTTGTGTCTGCAAAATCTTCCAACCCCCACTTTAGGACATCTGTGGCCGCCCAAGCAGGGGACACAGTGAGAACAAGGCCATCCTCTGAATAGGTATTCATGTCCCTGTCTGCAT
This sequence comes from Galagoides demidoff, assembly GCA_963574575.1. Taxonomy (NCBI): domain Eukaryota; kingdom Metazoa; phylum Chordata; class Mammalia; order Primates; family Galagidae; genus Galagoides; species Galagoides demidoff. The sequence continues at coordinate 4,170 of CAUYQV010171014.1, read as the reverse complement.
TCATCAGGGCTCTCATCCCCGGGGGCATCCCTCAAGCCCTGCCCCAGGACCCTGGGCTGCCAGCATTCTCTCCCCAGGGTGGTCCCCAGCCCTTCCTTCCCCAGTGCCTGCCACTGCCCCTGGAAACTGCCCAGGGAGCTTTGGGGTATTGTCCTGGGGACACCTGCCCTGTGCCCCTGGCCGTGGGCACACGGGTCACAATGCTCAGGCTGTTCACACGGGCCTGAAAGAGCCCTCGGTCTGCGCAGTTCCTGAGCGGCAGGGGGAGGGGCCAGGCCCAGTCAAACAGTATTTTTTCTGTTCTCTCGGCACAAACGGAATTCAATTAGCAAGGAAGAGACCCGAGCCCAGCCAAACAGCACTTTAAAAAATCCAGCAGGAGAGAAACATCTTCCCACATCCTGATCCCAGAGTGCAATCGGGTTCCTGTGCAATCTTCCTCCCTCCCCAAACACACGGGATGCAGATGTGGCCTGAATGTCCTCTCCCCTGCCAAAGTGGGGCTAGGGCAAGAGGGGACTCTGAGATGGGAAAGTGACCCAGAGAGGTGAGGCGGTAAGTAGCCAGCAAACCAGGCCACCTCTGTTGCCCTTGCTGCCAGGCAGAGCCTGGGCAGGGTGAGGCTGTGTCAAGGCTCTGCTCCTCCCCCACAGCCTGGGCACCCTTGGCTGGACACCTCCTCTGTTCTTCCTCGGGTACTGACCACTGCCCAGAGCTGCCAGGAGTAGCCTCTGGTGGCCTGGGGCCTAGACACAGGGAGGTCGCTGTAGGCGGCTGGGTACAGGGATGAATGGGGGTGGGGACTGCCTCCCCTGCATCCTCTATCCCCAGGCCCCTCCTGGCTGTTCCTAGGTCCCCGAGGAGCTGTCACTGCAGAGGCAGCAGGCAGCCATGGTAGAGGTGGCCGACCCAGGCTCCTGCGCCAGTGCCCTGATTCACAGTGACTGTCCTCTTTGCACAGAAACCACTGAGAGGCTTCCCAGAGCCTGTCCTGGCCACTGGAGCCCTTCTCTCCAGCTCTGGGAGTGTCCTTATGAAAGGAGGCCTGAGGACTTGTCAAAATGTCCTGTCTCTAAATGCTGCCTTGTCTGTAGAAACTGGCTGTACTCGCAGAGCCAGCTGCTCTCAGATCCCCACTGTGAAACTGGAGGAGAAACATGTCAGGCTTAAAAAATAAAAGAGTACCTCGCTGACCCGGCGCTGAGGTAGAAGCATGGCAGCTGTGTGTCATGGGAAGACCCCAGGACCGTGGTCATAGCCCCACAGGGCTCAGTGTGGTTCATGCAAATCCTCACTGCTCAGGTTCCCCATCTGGGAAAGGGGCCAGTTTGGCCCAGGACCCAGAGCATTTGAGGTCCAGGGGTCTTTGACTCTAAAGTACTTAGTGTTTGCTTGTCACCCACCAGAGGACAGGGAGGGAGAAAGAGAGGCAGTGATGTGCCCTCTCCGACCTGCTGGTGTAGAGTGTGGCCCAGCTGCCTTCTGCCCTGGGCCTTTCTTTACATGTGTGTGTCCCCCCCAGTGCAGAATCCTGGCCCCAGCTCCCCCCTCCAGCCCCTCTGCACTCTTCTTCTAGAAGTGCTGGGGCCTGTGCCTGCCGCAAGACCCCCTCCCCCTCTGCAGGCTGTGAGCTCTCCTGCCTCGTGTTCTTGGCTAGGTGGAGAGTGTCCCCCTGCAGGGACCCCTGACGTCCCTCTGTTTGCCTCTGTCATGACTCTTATGGGTGCCTGTGTGCTGCGTCCTGCTCATGGAGATGCAGGTGAGCACATGGGAGGAGGAAGCAGCAACCTCTTGGGGTGGGCATTGGCTGGGGACACACTGGGCCGTGAGCCCCTGAACCCACCCGTGCTGCTGGCTGAGGTGTGGTCCATTCCACGGAGGAGAACTTTCTAGGGTAGAGGAGCTAGAAGAGTCAGGGAACCCACACCAAGGGCCACCCCCGGATGCCAGCAGAACTTTGGCTTTGCTCTGAACTAATGGGAACCATTTCAACTCCTCAGAAGATGACTTGGCCACAGGTGACTTGTCTCACAGATTGCTAGGCGCTAATGAGCGCTAATTATAATCTGATCGCTTTGCCAAGGCAATCTGTCCCGCTGGGGTGGGTGTCGATGTGCTGGCTTGGAGGACATGGCTGTTAGAAGCGTCTCTGTTCAGACGTGTTCGACACATTCTGAGGGGAGAGGAGACAGATTCTCGCCTTGGAGAGCCTTGACGAAGGACAGCGTGGCCGGCCCAGCGAATGCTGCCTCCTGCCTTGTTTGGCTGTGAAGGCAGGGATGGGGCCCAGCAGGGTTGCCATGGAGACATTTTCTGATTGGGAGGGGACTCTGGCAGGGCATAAAGGACAGAAGGAGGCACCTGGTCCTTCCTACCTTGCCCCCTCCCTGTTTCTGCCCAGCCCCTCACCCCTGGGAACTGGAGCTGCAGAGAGGTGGCTGAGCATTGGGTCTCTGGCAGGTGTAGCAGCCCAGGAAGGGCTCTGGACACCTATTCTGAGCTCATGGCCTGTGCCAGCCTCTGCAATGGGCAACTGATATGTACCATCCCACCCAGGCTTCAGTGCACCCTGGACGTGTAAGCACTGTCATCTCTCCTGGACAGACAGATATGGAAACTGAGGCTCAAAGAGGTTACAGTTGCATAGGCAGGCCAGGAAGAGGCACAGCTGGGGACCAGGGGAGGGTTCACACACATATGCCAAAGCCCAGAGTGGTGCAAGGTACAGGGGTGAGCAGAGGCTAACACCCACATCACGCTGGGGACAGTCAGTGGCGCCCTCTGTTCTCAGCCTTCACAGCAACCGGATTTCTTTGGAAATCAGGGACAGGCCGTGTTCTGGGTTATGACAGTTCGGTCTTTCTTATTTACCCCCAAGAAAGCCTGAAGGATTTTGCTGTTAAAAATGTATAATCTGGGATTTCTGCTGGCAAAGACCCAGAGCTGTGAAGTGCTCGAGGAGAAGAGGAAACATCCTGAGTGGCGGTAGAACCTTGTCATGTCTGCCCAGAACAGCCCTCAGCCTGGGAAGGGGAGATCCAGGCCCCAGAGTCCTCCTGCACCTGATGCCAGAGTCATGGGGGCCACACATGTCTCACCCATCCTGTGTTGGAATAAGGTCCCTGAGAGGACTGTCTAGCTCAACGCCAGCTTTGCAGACCCTACAGGGAGCTGGACCTAGGGAAGGTGCTCAAATGGCGTGAAGCTTGTCCCAGCCATGTCCTGGGTCCAGTTGTCCTTCTGATGCTTCTATCCCACCACCGTGTTCCAAGATCATCCTGCTTCTTGGTTTGTGATGTGCCTAGATCCACCGGGAATTCCAGGGCCTTCCTCCACCTGTTTCACAGTGAACTCCTGAGCATGGAGACATGAGCTGGGGGGCGCTTGTACACCCAGGGAAGTGAAGCCCAGCCGCCCCTTCTTGGGGAGAACCAGAAGTCATCTGTTCACATCTAGTCTGCCGAGAGGCTTCCCCGTGAGGTGTTCCCACCTCTGGGCCTGGTTGCCGTCCACTCTGAGAGCCAGGCCTGGCTGGTGGGGCTGCCCAGGGCTTCTGCTAAGGAGTCTTCATCCAGACACAAGAGTGACCTGGGCCTTCCTCCCTGCATTCTGCAGCAACAGGCAGGTGCACCCTCCCATGCCTGGCGCTGGGTCCACCCCAGCACAGATGGCCACAGCTCCTAAGGGCCTTCTCTGAGACACACATGGCCATGTGCATGTGGGGCAGAGACAGCCTCTGCCACTGCAGGATCCTCCTGGGTCAGAAAGGAGGGTTCCACTGTACAAATCCCTGGCTGAGACCAATTTGGAAAAGGAAGAGAAAGGCCAGAACCTCCAGATTTCGATTCAGATTCTGGGTCAGTCACCATTTGTCAGGTACCTCCCAGGCACTGGGAGCTGTCGCAGCCCTGGCAAGAGGGGACATCACCCTGGTTCTTTTCAGAAAGCAGCTCTTGGCTCGGCGCCTGTGGCTCAATTGGCTAAGGCACCAGCCACATACACCTAAGGCAGGTTTGAATCCAGCCCAGACCTGCCAAACAACAATGATGGCTGCAACCAAAAAAAATGGCCGGGTGTTGTGGCGGGCGCCTGTGGTCCCAGCTACTTGGGAGGCGGAGGCAGGAGACTCGCTTGAGCCCAGGAGTTGGAGGTTGCTATGAGCTGTGATGC
>CAUYQV010171012.1:0-18640 GCA_963574575.1 Galagoides demidoff | reverse complement strand
CTGCAACCAATAAATGGCCAGGTGTTGTGGCGGGCGCCTGTAGTCCCAGCTACTTGGGAGGTGGAGGCAGGAGACTTGCTTGAGCCCAGGAGTTGGAGGTTGCTGTGAGCTGTGATGCCATAGCACTCTACCCAGGGGGATGGCTTGAGGCTCCGTCTCAAAAAAAAAACAATCTTTTCTAATAAGTTAGCAAATTTTTTTCTCCCATTCGTCTTTCTCCATGATCTAGTAAGAAATTGTCTATAAACAAATGTGTGATACTAGGAAGAAGAAGAGAAGGATTTAGTATTTAGAATACTAAGAGAATTATTTTATACTTCAGAGAGTTATTTTGCTAAGCAAGAAAGCTCTTGTTAGATGAATAACTATCCCATTTATTTACTATTTTCAAAATGTAAGTCTTTTATATTTTCTTGAAAGAGAATATTCCTGGATAGAAGAAGCTGACCAGAGAAACCTTCAGCTCTACCATTCCTGAAAACATAAAATCCAAAACGCAACTCACCACATCAGTATTGTATACATACAGTACAGTGTAAGAGATTTCGTCAAATTTAATCAAACTGGTCATAATGTGAGAAAGAAAATGCAGATATTCCTAGATGTTTCTCAATTCACCAAATTTCAGATGTTCGCAAAAGTTCAATTCTTGAACTTTTTCAAAATTTTCTCAGATTTTGGAAGAGTCTGTTGACCTGTTTGATTTTGCCTTCTAATTGTATTTTCACAACAAACACATTATATTATTATTCAGGAACTAAAGGTGGTCTTAGGAGACCAATATCTAAAGTATATTTAAGATTAAAAAGTTTAAAAAAGGCTCAGCACCTCTAGCACAGTGGTTATCGTGTTGGCCACATGCACCAAGGGTGGCGGGTTCAAACCCAGCCCAGGCCAGCTAAACAACAATGACAACTATGACCAAAAAAATAGCCGATAACATGGTGGGCACCTGTAGTCCCAGCTATTGGGAGGCTGAGGCAAGAGACTCTCTCAAACCCAAGAGTTTGAAGTTGCTGTGAGCTATGATGCCACAGCACTCTACTGAGGGCCACATAATGAGACTCTGTTTCAAAAAAAAAAAAAAAGAGCCCTCCTCTTATGCCTGTTCTTGTCCGTGCTTATCAAATGCAGCAAGAGGTCACTGGGCAGGTTATGATACAGGAATCCGACTGGGAAATAGCTACAGAATTGTGATTATGCTGCTAAATGCTAACTGATCATACACTCCCAAACAAATGGACATCTCCTGAAGCTAAAGGCAGGAGCCTTCTGGGAGGACCCTAAGGAACATTGAACACCACTCATTACATGCAAGACACTGAGCCAGATAGCAGTTAGGATTCAAAGATGAGGAAGACACAACTCATGTTTTCTAAGCACTCTGGCACACACATTAAATAGTCTAGATATTAAATAAAAACAAATAAATGAACATATAAATAAAGGGGATAAGGGGCGTAAAGCATGAAGGGAAAAAATATATATCTCAAAGCCCCTTTTATCCAGGAAAAAAGCAGGGGGAAGGAGAATAGTAGGGACAAACCCAATTTGTCAAGTGTCATGTAAGTAGAAAAACATTACTTTGGAATACCTTGATGAAGAAGGATATTTTCAAGAGGTAAACATTGAAATTTGAGAAGATAGAATGGTTGGTTGTTCTTACTGATCAATACAGGCATAACTTATAACCCAAAGGAAAACTGCTGAGTTTAACTGCCAATATCTATGACATTTTTAGTCCCTGACATTTTGTAAAAGCAGAAACAGTAACTCAATCTCATCTGGCTTTGTTTATCACAAAACTCTACTCCAAGCTATTCTGAAATACGGAAAGGTAACCATAACTGATAGTTCTATAAACTCCCTGAGAGGAGTCCCTGACCCAAAGTCCCTGTGATGCCACTAGACTGATGGAAAGTCTCTAGATTAGGACAACACTGTCACCTGAATGTCTAACAAGGATGATTTGGGGATTAGGTTTCCCTCAGTTAAGATGTTAAGCTTCTAAACATGAAGCTTAGAAACCCTATTACAGTCATTTTTATTGAAATGTAAACAAATTGAGTTTTTAAGCCTCCAGTAAGTAAATTATTAATTAATATGTCTAGAAATTTTCAATAAACTAGTATATCTCAGAAAAGGTACTCTGAAAGCACTTTGGCTTACCAATTCTATTGAGAACAAATCAACACTATATAAAGTTATAAAGACTGGTGGTAAGAGCTATTTATCATGGATGAACAGAATAGAAAGTAGATATCAATTATTTTACCATCTGGAAGTAACCTACGGTCTAGAGCAGTGGTTGGCACACTACAGCCCATGGGCCAAAGGCAGTCTCCCACCTGCTTTCGTAAAGTTTTATTAGAATCTAGCCACACTCAATCACTTACGTTTTGTCAATAGCCTCTTATAGTATGACGGCAGAGTTATGTAGCTGCAACAGAGACCCTGTGGCCCACAAAACCTAAAATATTTACTCTTTGGCACTTTGTAGAAAAGGTTTGCTGACCCTGGTCTAAAGGAGTATGAGGACAGATCTTTATTTGAAATATAACATAAATGATTATATAATCATCTAAACCTGCAGCTCAAGGAACTTCTGTACCTGTACCCCAAGAAGAGAGCAATTCAGGACTTAGTCAAATAAACAGTTGCTTCTTAAAGTTTTAACTTTTCTTGTCAGCTGTAGTAAGTGGTAATTCCATTTCTAATACACTCTTAAAAATCTCTCCAAATCACTCTTTAGAAAGCATGATTGGGCGGCACCTGTGGCTCAGTGAGTAGGGCGCCAGCCACATACCCCGAGGCTGATGGGTTCAACCTGGCCTGGGCCAACTAAAGCAACAATGACAACTACAACAAAACAATAGCAGGGTGTTGTGGCAGGCACCTGTAGTCCCAGCTCTGTGGGAGGCTGAGGCAAGAGAATCACTTAAGCCCAAGAGTTTGAGGTTGCTGTGAACTATGAGGCCACAGCACTCTACTGAAGGTGACATAATGAAACTCTGTCTCAGGAAAAAAAAAAAAGCAAGCATGATTGGCCTTCCCAAAACACTTCAGAATGTACAAGCCTCATCTACTACTATACATGTAGACACATATTTTGGTCAAAGTGGTTTCTTCCTCCACTTAGTGTGCAGTTTTATATGTGAACTTTATCCTTCCAAGGGAGGTTCTTCCCTCTGAACGACAGATGATACTCAACCCACTTAGCTATTACTTCTATCCTTGGATTGGGATTTTTCCTAATGTGTCTCTGGAAATGTGCTTTTCTTTTTTTTCTTTTCTTTTTTTTTTTGGAAAGAGTCTCACTTTATTACCCTTGGTAGAGTGCTGTACTGTCACAGCTCACAGCAACCTCCAATTCCTGGGCTTAGGCAATTCTCTTGTCTCAGCCTCCTGGGTAGCTGGGACTACAGGCACCTGCCACAACGCCCAGCTATTTTGTTGTTGCAGTTTGACCAGGCCTGGGTTTGAACCTGCCACCCTCGGTATATGGGACCGCCACCCTACCCACTGAGCCACAGGCGCACCCTATGTGCTTTTCTATACTGATTCTGCATGTGACCTGGTCAGTGTACTACATTTTACTTCCTTCCTTAATGTACTGTTTTGTTCACAGTGGGATTTTTTTTCTCCCATTCTTTCTCTGGTTGCAGTTATTTTTAGGGTGTCCCAGACTCCCTGACACCCACAATGGAAGGTAAAGTATACCAGTTCTACTTCCCACACGTGGTATCAAAGAACCCATGAACTTTTGCTTCTTTGAAGATCATTTCCACTGTTGTCACTCTTTCTGAAAAAACTCGCGTTCTTCTCAAAAGTTTGTTCTAACTGGACTCAAGGGGCAGGTTTTAGTGAATATTTAATTAGATTTCTTTTCTTATTATTATAATCTTTTCACATATTTTTGGAAATACATATGGATTTGTGTTGCTACAGTGATAAAAATTCTAAAAGATGAAAGAAAAGCAGCGAACACACTTTATATTAAATCATCCATGTTAAGTGTCATCATTAGTGACAAAGATCACAAGGCTTTGCGGTTAAAGCTACCCCCAATTTAAATGAAAGCTTCAGAGACTTGCCAGTTATACTGAGGACAAATTCGGAAGGATACCTAATAGAGAAATGAACACCATGTTGAAATAAACAAGATGAAATCAACAACAGTAAATGTTGAAATCTTCCTCTAAGTTTAACAATTAACAATAATCGTAATTGTTAAAAAACAACTGGACACTAGCAGTTGTTTAGTGTCCTAGCAGGCACTTAGGTAGTGACAGTAACTCACACCAATACATTTCTTACTGCTGTGCAAATATGTAAGCTAAAATTTTAACATGGCTTAAAAAAATGAAAATCTTTTTGTCTATGTTCCTAAGACAACTCTGATACTCCTATTAAGATGCTAGCCTGTGATAGACCTATTCATAAATACACCTCTTTCATTCTCTCTCTGGTAGACACATATTTTTCTACACTGTTGAATTCAGTCCTTGTCACGTCATTTGCTTTGGTCAAAGAACTTATAAGCAGAAATAAAGCATATCCCTTACTTATTCGAAGGGGGCAGGCCTCAAGCAGAAGACGCAGTATGAGCTTTGCCATGCGCTCATCCCCTTCTGCTGTGATCAGCAGTGTGCACAGAGCAGCTTTCCTGAGCACCCAGGTGCCAGAGCAAGGATGAAAGCGACAACGCGGAGCTCCCCGCCTACCCCAACAGCCATGTGGAATGAGGCACTGAGATTCTAGAGTTTGGGGTGATAGAATTATAACCTAGACACTTCGGCAGTAGTACGTTCCCATGTTTTAAGTCCAAAAGTTGGTTCCTAAAATAATAAAGAGAAAAAATTCCCACATGGGAGAAAATTGGGGTCATTCAAAAACATTCCAAAGAGCAGATATAAGTGGAGTTTTGAATTTATTAGACAAACTAGATTTGTAATAACCAATTCTTTCAAAAAATGGAATGGACTGTCTTTTTTATTATTAAATCATAGCTGTGTGCAACAATGCAATCATGGGGTACAGTGTGGTGTTTTGATATACAATTTGAGATATTTCCATCAAATTGGTTAACATAGCCTTCGTGTCATTTTCTTAGTTATTATGTCAAGACATCTATATTCTACTTTTAGAAAGATTCACTTGTACCCTTGTAAAATAGAGGTGATCCCTCCAATCACCCTCCCTCCACCCATCCAACCCCCTACCCTACCCTCCCCCTCCCCATATTCTTAGGCTATAATTAGGTTATACCTTTTCTATGAAAGCTATAAATTAGTTTCATAATAGGGCTGTGTACATTGGATACTTTTTTCCCAATCTTGAGATACTTTACTAAGAAGAACATTTTCCAGCTCCATCCATGTAAATGTAAAGCCTCCATCTTTCTTTACGGCTGCACAGTATTCCATGGTGTACATATACCACAATTTATTGATCCATTCATGGGTCAATGGACACTTGGGCTTCTTCCATGACCTAGTAATTATGAATTGGGCTCCAATAAAAATTCTGATATACATATCTTTGTTGTAATGTGATTTTTGGTCTTTTGGATATATACCTAATAAAGCAATTGCAGGATCAAATGGCAGGTCTATTTTTAGTTCTCTAAGTGTTCTCCAAACATCTTTCCAAAAGGAATGTATTAGTTTGCATTCCCACCAGCAGTGCAGAAGTGTTCCCTTTTCTCCACATCCATGCCAGCATCTCTGATTTTGGGATTTTGTGATATGGGCTAATCTTACTTAATCTTACTGGAGTTAGGTGATATCTCAAAGTAGTTTTGATTTGCATTTCTCTAATGATTAAGGATAGTGAGCATTTTTTCATATATCTGTAGGCCATGTGCCTATCCTCTGGAATAGACTGTCTTATCAATTGATAACTTCCTTTTCAACACAAGTATTGTTTTTGTTTTGTTTTCTTGAGACAGAGTCTTACTCTGTTGCCCCATGCTAGAGTACATGGCCCCATAGCTCACAGCAACTTCAAACTGCTGGGCTAAGTGTTCCTCTTCTCTCAGCCTCCCTAGGAGCTGGGACTATGGGCTGCACCTCCATGCCAGGCTAATTTTTCTATTTTTAGTACAGACAGGGTCTCATTACTCAGACTGATCTCAAACTCCTGAGCTCAAGCAATCTACCTGCCTCAGCTTCAGTCAGCAGAAGTGTTTAAGGAGTCACTAGAAGACTAGAGATCTGCGGGGAAAAGTAAAGGTTTCAGGACAAGGTTGAACTTACTTCTAATATCCCCACAATTTCTGAGACTGTAAGAGTGAAACAGATCAAACAATACTCATTTCACAAGTCAACATTTTCAAGGATATAAGACTTATTTCTACAGGCTTATAATAGAAAATGTTGGATGGAAACAAGTACATATATGACTATTTTGTCTTAATAATCATTGTTAAAGCCAGTAGCTTTCCCAGTGGTTTCCAGAAACCTTATCTTTCCCATAATTGAGAGAGTCTCTCAAACAATAGCTTTCAAGGACTAGACTGCATCTATTGATCTACAGGCCCCTACTGAGAGATAGTTTACAGAGATTTCCATTGCCTCCACAATTTTAGGAATGATGGCTCCACTGAAAGATCCTGTAATCTGAACTTAAATACTGTACTTGCCTTATTGCAAAGATTAGTGTTAGAAAAATACAGTACACCTCCCTGATACAAAAGCCTATAACATTCCCCCCCACATAGTCCTTGAATCAATTTCATGATTTTCAAAATAAAAATTCTTACACTGATAAAATATAACCTATGCCCAACGCATTTCAGAAAAATGAACAACCCCTGATTCTTTACTTCCTCTAAGACGCTGATAGCAAACAAATGGTGCGAGACAGCCTGGCCTTTTTAAGACCACAATTTAAATAGGTGCACTGAAAATATTAAGACAGAAATATTCAATATTTTTCTAAATTGTGGAATCTGTCATTTATATTGGCATAATTTAATTTGCTTTGCCAATTTACACTTGCCTCTGATATTTAACAATGTTCTATAACTACCCAAAACAGTAAAAGAAAATAAATTGCCAAAATAATACAAGTCTGAGCTCTTTGTACCCTCTCTAACAATGTCCAGGGATAATTTTTGCACTAAATTGTCTAAACACTTCGACTCAATTTGTATACAAAAACACCTCAAGTATCAAAGATTGACAATCTTTTACTGCAGGGAGCAAAATCCCTGTACAGAGTCAAGTGAAGGCTCGTTCCATTTAAGAGAGCAGGAAGTGACAGACAAAGATGTGGTGAGCCTGGCAAAGGTGTTCATAAAAGCAATATAGAGAAATGGTGAAGAACCAGACTCTAGAGTCAGGCAGACATGGGTCTGTATCTTTGCTCCATCATTACCAGTTGGGAAATGTCAAATTCCCTAGTGGTAGGGTAGAGATAATAATAGTATCAGTATCCCTTAGAGAATTCTCCTATGAGTGAAATGAGACAATTCATTAATTATCTCAGTGCCTCAAACGTAGTAACTGTATCAGTTACTTATTATTGCTTGGCAAGTCACTCTAAAACTTCTTGGCACAAAGTAATAACCATTTATTTGCTCATGATTCTATGGATTGGTAATTAGGGCTCATCTGGGGAATTTTTTTGTCTCCTTGTGGCAAAGGCTGGGCTCACTCATGTGTTTACAATCTGCTGACATGTTGGCTGGGGCAGGCTGATCCTGGATGGCCCCATTTACACATGTGGGGACTCAGGTGGAATAGTCAGAAAAGCCAGAATGCCTGGCATGATCTCTCTCCATTTTCCAAATGCTCTCTCAGTCTCCATATGGTATTGAATTTTAAAGGAGATTAGCCTGGGCTTATTCATCAGCAGCAGTATTCCAAGAGGACATGGCTCAGTGCACAAGTGCTTTATCAAGCCTCAGCTCTCCTTGTTTGCTGATGTCCTATTGGGAAAAGCAAGGGACACCCCCAAGCTCTGCGCCACTGTGGAAGTACTGGGTCAGCCATAGATCCTGACATTCACAGCTCAGTGGGAGTCACTCCTTTGTCAAAAAGGAAATGCTGCAATAAATTAGTAAATAAATTTTACTTAATAATTGCTGGTTATCCTCTACATCAACATCACCATTATCAAAAGCATCTATTTAGGACATCTTAATCTGAGTTGAATTTGTTATCTTTGAAGAAATAAATTAAGAATTTCAGATTTCCAAGGTCAGCTGCTTTGGCAAGCAAGTACACAATCTACAAATATTTATTGAGCACTTACGTATAAGTGGTTTTTTCCTAGATGCTGAACACTGACAGCAACATGCAAATAAGGCCCTGCCTTCAAAAAACTCATGTTCTAATGAAAAGAAGACTTCAGAAAAAATGGTAAACAGGTGGAATATACAGAAAGAATGGACAATATTAGTACTTCTATACTGAACTTTTGGGCCTGCTGGGAAAATTTTATCAAATATATCTCATGGAAACTCCTGGTTTTAATCAACAAGAATTAAAGGAAATGCAATTATTAAAAAACCAGCACATTGCACGATATAGTGTACATGTTCAGGAAATGCACCTGAATACACCTGTGATTGGTTTTACTCCTTTAGGGAACATATCCCCTTGACCGTAGCAAATGCCTTCAACCTTGGTAGTCTCATAATTAGGCTGTTGTGGGATTCAGCAGGAGTATCCCTACTCTTACCTGGAGCTATTTGAAGAGATTAGCTTATAAGGTAATGTGATCAGCTTCAACATGCCACGAGTCGCAAACCAATGGAGGGGGTCAAGGACGTACAAAAATCAACCATTCCTGAACACCCCACCTCCATTGATCTGCCACTGTTATTAACTAACTCCATCTGGGCAATTACAATGTAAGATTACAGTCCAGGGCTCTCTAAAATGCAGGACATCTTTTTACTATCGCTCTGGAATAAGTCAGTATATTATCTGGTTCTGAAATAGTCTGAGGATCCCTGGAAATTGCCAAGTGTATTCCAAGCAATGACTTTGCTTTCTAAGGGATCAACTCTCACCCCCAGACAATAACTGCTCCAGATGTCACAAGGGCACAACAGAGCAGCAGGGGCCCAGGAATAACTGACTATATAGAGGACTCTGGCTGGACATGGGGAACCAGAAACTCCAACAAATAATTTACCATTCATGTCAAAATTGAGAATAAATGTGGGATTAAACACCAACAAAAGATCCATTCTAGCCATAAGAAAAATGAGGCTGGAAGGTTATTGGAGCCATGAGCCCAGCACATAATCCTGTCTGGATTCTAGAAATACATAGATAAATAGAGAGTACGACTAGACTATGAGCTTCAGGTAGACTGACCAACTAAAGGAAATGATTAGAAGGAAAAGTTGGGTCAGAAATCAAAATACAGGAAGCTGGCTGGTGTCATGCCACAAGTGTTGTTTTGACATGGTATGGAGTCAGTTCCTCTGGGTGGGCCTTCCTTGACCACAGGCAATTAGTCACTGCTTCCTCCCTCCCTATAGCCTTCTGTACTTACCTCTGCTGTAGAATTTAACCTGTTCTACCTCTGTCTACTTTCCCCGAGATTCTTTCTCCATCCCTAGCACAAACCTTGCCACATAGAAAGCATCTAATAAATGTGTTTTCATAATACGCTTGATAAAATGAATGAAAGAGAGAAGAAGCCTGTCTTGTTTGAGGCCACAGGCCTTGCCCTGCTGTATTAGAAAAAAACGTTCTCAGAAAGGCCTGGAAATGAAACACACCCTTCATTCGTCTCACAAAATCCCCTTTCAATTTCTTCCATACATAATCTTGATATAACACTGTAGAACTTTGTAACTAAGATGATAACTATTCCAGTTTAATGATTTGGATGATCAAGAAAAGTATGGAAATATATCTTTTTGTTACAGTACCTATTTATTTATTATATACTTCTAAAGCCCATTTAAGGGAAAATAAAAATCAGATGTTTTAGGGAAATTGATGCACAGTGAAGCCCATCATTGTATGGGACGGTTTTCATATCCACTGCAGAGATAGGATGGAGCCCTCTCTCTCTCTCTCTCTCTCTCACACACACACACACGCACACACATATACACACACTGTGTTACTTTAGTCTCATTAACAGGTGCATTTCAGCTACTTCCTTTTTCTAAAACAAGAAGTATTGAGTCAGCGATTTGGCCAGGGGGAAACTCTAAGCAATGACTATTAATAATGAAGACTTCCCAGTGTTTGCAAAATCTGTTTCCTCTTTAGAAGCCTGAGAGAGCAAGCTACTGAAAGTTAGTATCGTTCATAAAGTCAAAAAGATTTAGGAGAAACAGCCTCTAGAAGCTCAGTTAGTTACGATCTGGACCACACATTTTGAGACACATCACAAAATCCTTTCTGTTGGCTATTAACAGCAGCGACTACCATTTCAAGATAAAAACTAACAAAAAATGAAAATGTGTTAAATGTTTATCATGTTCTAAGTTTGTGATAAGCTCTGGTATGAAGTTATGGTTTGACCCCCACAACAACCTTGATAGTGAAGCTGGGAGTAGAGATCTGGTCTTTCCGACTCAAAGGACATGCTCTTTCTTGTTACCTTAAATTGTCTCCATCTGAGATGTGTAATTTAGAATTAATGCAGGTGTAACATGGACGGAGTCACAACTATGAAGAACTAGGTCCCTCAAGTTTCTCATTTAGAGAAGCAGGGAGAGAGAATGTCAGTTTCCCCAGATGTCCTGGGAATAGGATTCAACCTTTGGGACTGAATGCCAGACAACTTATTACATGTTTCCTGTCTCTGCTTTCATTATAAGTTAGTAGTTCATCTCTGGAAAACAATGGTGTTTAAACAATCTCGCTGGCAACCCATTCTGGCCCAAACTACCACATTCACTTGAAACAAGAAGTGTGTGCAGTGGCTCAGGGTGACCCAGTTAAGAGCAGTCCCATTTAAATCTATTAAGTGTGGTTTCTTTTTCAGTGAGGTCATCCTGTTTAATCCCTCTGGACTGAAACAGCCTATAAAGCAGTTTCTCTAATAGCTTCTTTCAGTCTATTTCTTGGTGGACTGAAGAGTTCAACTTTTAAGAGTCTCTTAAAGTGAGAAGGAGGAAGAGGTTGGCAGCAAGGGGAAGGATAGGTAAGAAAAGGCAAGCGACAAAATGCTGATCATGTGCAGAAACTCCTGAAGGGATGGCAGAAGCCAGCAGAGACTGGGAGCAGAGACGGGGAGGGAGTCGGGAGACTCTCCGTCCAGTAGACCCGTCCTTGCTGAGAACCAGGTGTGAGAGAGAGATGTGAGGGGTAACCCTGCAGAGAACGTGCTGCTGTATCCTCCATGGAGAAATGAACAGCTGGAACTCCCCAGTGTAGTTCAGCTTGTTTACAAGGCTTCATAATGATGCCTTCCTGGAAACATGTGTGAAATAGAAAGGCATACGTGTATTCCTCATTACAATCTTCTCCACAGAGAAGGATCTAAACAAGAAACTCGGGGTGAATGGGAGGAGTGAGGAGAATGTGACTAGCATTCTGTTTGTTTAGAGACAGAGCCTCACTTTGTCACCCTTGGTAAAGTGCCGTGGCCTCACAGCTCTCAGCAACCTCAAACTCTTGGGCTCAAGTGTTTCTCCTGCCTCAGCCTCAGGAGTAACTGGGAGGGACTACAGGCTCCCATCCCAACCCCTGACAATTTATTTTATTATTATTTTTTTTTTTATTATTATTATTATTTGAGACAGAGTCTCACTCAGTCACCCTGGGGTTGAGTACCCTGGCATCATAGCTCCCAGAAACCTCAAACTTTTGGACTTAAGTGATTCTCTTGCCTCAGCCTACTGAGTAGCTGAAAGGAACCATAGGTGCCCATCACAAGACCTGGCTATTTTTTATTTTACTTATTGACTGATTGATTTAGTCTCAGTCAGTCACCCTGGGGTTGAGTGCCCTAGCAGCATAGCTCACAGGAACCTGAAACTCTTGGGCTCAAGTGATTCTCTGGCCTTAGCCTCCTGGGTAGCTGGGACTACAGGCGCCCACCACAACACCCAGCTATTTTTTTCTGGCCATTTTTTTAAGAGATGGGATCTCACTCTTGCTCAGGCTGGTCTCAACCTCCTGAGCTCAAGCTGCCCCGGCTTCCAGAGTGATAGGATTATAGGTGTGAGCACCACACCAGCCCACAGTCTTTGTTTTAACAGGACCTCCAGGTAAAGTGAGAGGACCAACGGCTTTTATGCCTGTATCTCCCGCACATCTCCTGTGTGGACAAATAGTTAGAGCCATATGAGCCTCCCACAAGTCAGGCTATGAAATAAAATAGATCTGTATGTTCTGGTTACAAAAATGAAAAACAATGCAAAATCGCATGCAGAGCATGATACTTATGTAGCAAAAACCGTCTATCTTGGCTCGGTGCCTGTTGCTCAGTGGTTAGGGCACCAGCCACATACACCAAGGCTGACAGGTTTAAACCTGTCCAGGTCTGCTAAACAACAATGACAACAACAACAACAGAAAAACAGCTGGGTATTGTGGTGGGCAACTGTAGTCCCAGATGCTTAGGAGGCTGAGGCAATAGACTTAAGCCCAAGAGTTTGAGGTTGCTGTGAGCTGTGACATCACAGCACTCTACCAAGGGCAATGTAAGTGAGACTCTGTCTCAAAAACAAAAAGCGTCTATGTATCTACCTCCTCTGTTTATCTACCAACAGAAAATTTCTGAAAATAATGTCAATAGTTACATTTAGGGCAGGACATTTGGGGGTGGGAGAGAGGAGAAGAACCTCTAAGTTTTACATTTATAGCCTTTTATAACTTTGTTCACCATAAACATGCCTTCCTTTTCACATTTATATGTTTAACACTTCACAGTTGATTTTGATGATCAGCCCAAATTAGGAACCATTGTAAAGAACCAGGGATGTCAGTTTCTACTAGTGTAGTAGCCACTGGGTGACTGAGTATTTTTTCATTAACCTTGTGATTCTCTCAAGCTCACTGTTTTCTGTCAGTTTCTTTTGAAGTCTTGCTCCAGAAAATATGCACATTCCCCATAGCAGCGTCCTTGGGGTAGCACCAGCCACAGAGCTCTACCTCACAGGGGCTTCTCAAATCCCTTGTACCACCAAGTGCAAGGTACCCCACTCTCAGATTCAGCAGCCATGTGGCCAGATCCAAGAGGAAGACCCTGGGAAATGCAATATAGTTCATACGGGTGGATGTAATTTAGCAAACAACAAAACCTTCGTTTCAGAGGATCCAGCTAGCTCCTTTACAGGTTTATCCAACCTGTGGCCTGAGGGCTGCATACAGATTATTTGAGGACTGTTTTGCTTATCTGTGGTGGTGGATATCACAATAAGTATACACAGAACTTTTTTTTTTTTGCGCTCATCAGTTGTCATTAGTGATTGCGTATTTAATGCTAAGCCCAAGACAACTTTTTGTTTAAGAAAAAAGATTGGATGACCCTGCGAGAGAGCACCGTGCTCCATTAGCATCCAGGAAAGAAAGTAATATCCAAGAGTAGAACGATCTGTGTGGGCAGGCTGCCTCCTTTCCATTCACCTAGAAGCAAAGAGAGCCCAAGGCATAACTAAGGACTCTACACTTATCTTCAAGTCTTTCTAATCTCCACTGTCCAAGCCTCGCTCATCCTTTTATGGTGGGTCTTTTTTTTTTTTTTTTTTAATAATAGAGTCAGAATCTCCGACTTGCTCAGACTGGTCTCTAACTCCTGATCAATCCACCTCAGCCTCCCAGAGTGCTAGGACTACAGGTGTGAGCACTGCACCCGGCCTTTTATAGTGAGTCTTATGCTCGAAACCGAACTCCATGTTTGTACCCTGCAGAGTTCAAACACCTCAGGAATGACACTAACACCTCAGAAATGCTACTGCAGCACCACCTGTGTCTGCCCACCAGGAAGAATCTTTAAAACTATTCCTCCAAAATTGCTCCACTCAACATCAGGACCAGATCTTCTCCCTTGGTCCCCATCCAAATGTTTAGCCCCTAATAATTGTTTTTAGCTGTAACTGAAGAAAGCAATTCCAGACCTTCACATCAGGAGCTGCTACAGCAGTTCTTAGTCTTGTCCCGACATGCCTAGGAGACATGGCACATGGCATAGTGGGGGAAAAGGTGGAGAGAGGGAGGGACTATAAAAGAATTTTAAAGAGAATGAAGTTTGAAAGAGCAGAGTCCCATTCTGATACCGAGTCCTTGAGTGACTTCTTCTGAGACTCATTGGCTTAGTTAAACACTAATTTCATAGTTAACTTCCCAGGGCTATTTATGGGTTAATGGGGCAATTCTTTATCCAAAACTGAATCTCTAATTATAGAACTATAGGTACATTGCCAGTGGGGAAGGTATTTTGGGATAAGGGAAACTTACTGGGCTTCTTGCAATTATATCATACCAATAAGTGGGATTGCTCCCCTGCTCAAAACTTAGCTAAAGATTTACTGAAAATCTTGTAGAACCTTCCCAGTAGGACACTTGAAATTCTACTTAAGTCCCACCAAAGTAAGGCAAGAAATGCATTCCCTCCCCTCTTCATTTTTGATAGTATTGACTCTTGAAACCCAGAGGAATGCTAGCTTCCATAAGCTTCTCTCCACAGACTGATATTTTAAATCTGGAATGCTAAGAACTGACAGCCTTCATTTTGCCCTTGTGGAGACAGGACATTTGTGGCTAGTTTACCTGACCTAGAATAGGCATCTCTGTTTTTCTCATGGAAATCTTGAAAACCAATGTGGAAACTATGACAATAGCTTCAGAAAACAAGGAAATACCCATCCACAATCTTCTTTAGAGCCCACAATACAGCAAATGCTTTGCTTTCATTTTTAATGGTCACTGTACCTTCCCTAGGACACCCCAAGAGGGCCCATTTCTGGAGTATCAATCTATTCAACCTAACCCAATCTCCAAACATCTTTGTTGTCATAAAAACCAGAAGTGACATCACTATTAGAAAAGCAAATTCGTCCCTGTAAGTGAACCACAAAGACATTGTTAGCAAACAAATATGTGGGTTTAGAACAATTAGACATGGGGGTCACACTAATCACAATCATCTTTCCTAGAGTGAGAAGAGAATAGTCTAAAAATCTAATCAAATCATTTTATGATGTTAACCACAAAAATGCTGAATGTTAATGATTCCAGCCATTAACATCCCAGTCTGAGATCTAAAAGATGGATCTGGTGTTCTTTCACCAAGAAAAGATACATCTATTTATTAGAAGCCCAAATATTGAGTAAAGCCTTAGAGTGGAATCCTGCTGAAATTCTAGCACCCTTAAAAGCTGTAACCTTGAGCTGTCCACCAGGAACTTAACAAATATCTTAAATCAGTTTTTGCTTAAACAAGTCTCATTGGTTGTAATTAACAGAAGCTTGTTTAAGCCATCTTAATCAAAGGAGAGATTATTTATTTATTATAAAGCTATCTCGTGGATTCCAAGGGTAAGAAGACCAGACCTCCTTGGACTAGAAGCAGACAGGAGAAGGTTCTCAAGAACTAAGATAGTACTTCTCTCTCTCTCTGCCCCATCTCCCTCCCTCCCTCCCTCATCCTCCTTCTCTGTTCCTTCCTTATTTCTCTCTTTCCTCTCCAGCCCTCCCTCTCTCCACTCCCTCCCTCCCTCCCGTGATTTCTCAGCTTGGCTATCCTCCCTTTTCTCTCTCAGTGAGGAATTTTCTTCACTTCTCCAGGTACAAGCTACAAAAGACCACCTCTCAATCAGCACAGCCTGACCAAAAGCTCAGTTTCGAACTCCTGAGACAATCAGACTGGCTGGTCTTGAGAGAACTCTTCTGATTCAGCCAGTAGAGGTGTAGAGAGTCAGGACCCCACATGGCTTCTGGGGCCTCCTCCCTCAGAGGAGGAGGCAAGTTGTCTAGAAAGAGCTTTTGCCCTAGTAAGATATTAATTACCCATCTCACTAAAAAAAAAAAAAATTAAAAAAATCTAATGGTCAACAAATTGACAAATGGGAAAACCATTTAGAATTCCCGAAGGTTTAGGCTAAACCTTCGGGAATTCTTTCACTCCCTAGTCGGTTTCCACTAACATGAGAACTTAGAAAACACCTTTTCATGCCCTATGTCAAACCCCTTCCAGAGCTGATGTTTAATCATTCTAACGCTTCTGAGATTTTAACATCTACACTTATAATTACCGTATAGACAAAAGGGCGATCTGACTTGTGTGGTGCCTTTTAAAGGAACTCAGAGCAGAGATCAACCAGATCTGCATCTTGCTTAGTTTTATAGTTAGTGCCTGAGAACTCCAGAGATTAGGATTCATGAGTACATTGCTTATATATAGGTAACTTCATGGACCCTTTCCAACTATTTGGGTACCAATTATGGAAGTCTCTAAAGGAATTAGAATATCAGGAGCGAATTAATTCACCCTACGTTCACCCCCAAAATTAGTCTCTAGGGCATTCAAACATACTTCTGCTTATACTGGAATGTATACTTTAATTTCAGTGTGCATTTCAAATAACCCCAATGACAATGCCTTAGGCCCTATTAAGCTCTGCTCTGGGAATTCACACAAGAGTGATAGTGAGAGAGCATTAAACATAGACAGACAGCATCTCAAGGACTGCTAACTCATTTCCTCTGATGGAAATCAATAAGCTTCTGACCACCACCAACACTATCAAAAGGCAGGCACTCAGCAGACCAGCCGCACCTCAGAGTTCACATCCTCTCCCATTATAACTGCTGAGCACAGCTTTTGAACCAAGCCGGATCAATCAGATATAAAAGAAGATATTTCTTGTCTTCTCTAGCACAAGTTTCCGCGCTAAAAGGAAAGTGGGTTCCTATTTTGAAAGGCTGATAATGAATCAGGGAAGTGTGACATCCCCTGTGCCAACCATACTTTCTTTTCTTACATAGATTCTACTTTGCTATTGAAGATACTTAGGATAGTCAGTTAGGGACTTTATTATAGAAATCTTATTTTACAAATGATCCCTGACCCAAAGAAATACCAAGACTGCCAAGAAAAAGAAATGTTGGTTTTTATGCTCGAGTGTGAATGTGCATAGCACACTGTGCGCACGTGTCTGGCACATAACAGATAAGCAATAAACATATGTTTTCTTTCTTCTGAGTCAAATAAAATGTGCGAGAGAAAAAAAGAGAGAAGGCTGCCTGAAAATGTTCGGAAACTATTTCACAAGTCTATAATATTTTTCTCAATTTAATTGTAATTTTCCCCACGATCTCAAAGTATTTTCATGTTTATCATTGATTTTTTACAATCATCATGCGACACTAACAGGGCTAACTAATTAATATCAACTCCTTTGGTAATAAAAAACAAACTTAAGTATAGAAAGGACAAAAGTTCTCCAAATATTCAGATCTCAGTAGTAGGACTAGAACTCAGTCTCTGACCTTGGCTTAATATCCAAATTATACTGCCTCATTCAGAACCCTATGCTAACAAGAGCTGTGTATTATGGGGTTTTCCTCAAAGGACTTGTTTATATTCTTTGAATGTCAGGTCACTAATATCACACACAAAAGTAAAATAGCTAATTAGACTTTCTCTCTCCCTGCCATATGCATGTGTATAACAAACATGTATAGACTCATATACCTATATACATACACATGCACACATACTAACACTGATCATATCCTATACCTGCTTAAAAAAAAGAATTCTAGTTCTGAAAAATGTGAGAATAATATGTTTAGGTATGAAAAATGAATAACACCCTAACAAAGATGTGCCATTTATCTTGCAATCCCGTCTCAGGATGGGACTCTCGTGAGACAGTCTGATGGACTTTTTTAGCTTGAGCAGAAATAATACTGAACTTTAATAGTCTGAAAAGCAGCTAACAGTATCAGCAAGATGAAAACCTGGTACAGCTAATTGTGTTCAAGGTTGATTTGGAGAACTTAACAAGTCTGGAGTAATGAGCAGGAGACTGATTTTCACTCTGCATGTGGAATGGACTATTATCTTTTTTATCTTTTACATTTTTGCCACACACACATCACATGAAATGATTCATAACAGCAGCTGGCTTTGTTATCATGTTCCCTGGAGATGCCACTTAGCCACAGCTCTGCCTACTGCCGAGGCCTTGGTGTGAGAATGAGTGAGACCTTCAGTGTGGATTCCTCTCTCACACTCAGACTTCCCAGGGCTCTCCTTCCCTACTGTACTTTGCATCAGAGATAGACCCATCATTCCCAAACTTTGATGAACTGGCACACACCTATGATGTTGAATTTGTTAAGACGCATTGGGAGGACAGGAAATTCATCTGTGCCTTCGGCCATCTGCCAGGACTCACCTCTGGCCTCTTCCCCATTCTATGACAGATCTATGTGCCTCGAATTGCCACCTATCTTCATTTCTTTTTTGAAATTATTAAAAATCAAAAACTCCAGCTCAGCACCTATGGCTCAATCGGATAAGGCGCCAGCCACATACACCTAAGCTGGCGGGTTCGAATCCCCAGCCCGGGCCCGCCAAACAACAATGATGGCTGCAACCAAAAAATGGCCGGGCATTGTGGTGGGTGCCTGTGGTCCCAGCTACTTGGGAGGCTGAGGCAGGAGACTTGCTTGAGCCCAGGAGTTGGAGGTTGCTATGAGCTGTG